>CM021102.1:713872075-713995246 GCA_007115665.2 Sequoiadendron giganteum
AGCATAACAATATCATAAAACATAAGATCCCCAAAATGATGCACAAGACTCCTCTTTATAATTTTCGTTTGACTCCACAAAACCCTAAAATCAGCTTTTAGGTCAAAACCTCTCATCTCCTCAAGAGGGCGTACTTCTCCTTTATGGCTTTGATTTGATATTTTAAATAAACATTATGCTTGATAAATTCGCCCTTCATAACCTTGCTTTGACTTTGCAATAATTAAAATATTCTTTTAATGAGGGCGCCACCCTCAAAGACCCCCTTTTTAAAACATCTTTAAGTCATTAATCTAGGCCCATGGTCAACATTAAAATATAATATTTAAACGTGACTTTTTTAATTAGATGACTTAGCTTATCCCTCCGGAGGTGCCTTGAAGCCAATACTGAGCCAAACATCTGACCAAACTGAAGCAGGAAGTCAACCGAGCTGAACTCAACTGGAAAGCTGCCAAAAATAGAATTTACTAAAAATAGTAAATTCCAAAAAGTGCTCTGAATGCCGAGATGAACATACTGCTGCAAAGCCCTCTGAAAACCCAGAAGGAATCCGCCATTGAATCCACCATCTCAGAGCCAAGACCTCCTCAAAAATAGGAAACCCTAATTTAACCTTCCGACTAGCCTTCGGGTTTCCAGAAAAAAGGCCAACGGTCATATGCACGATCAGGTTTGAGAAGGGGACATTACAGTCCACCCTCCCCAAGATTGCTTGTCCTCAAGCAATCGCAAACTAGGATGCTGCAATATCTCATCACTTTCCCAAGTGGCATCCTCCATAGGCAGGTTCTTCCACTTTACCAAACATTCTCTGATAGTTCTATTCCTCAAGGAACGTTCTCTGACATCAAGTATCTCCTCGGGAACTAGAACCAACTGTCCTTCTTCATCCAACAGTGGCAACTGTGAAGAAGCGACCACATTTTGTCCAAGTGCCTTCTTGAGGCGGGACACGTGGAAGACGTTATGCACTCTGCTATTTGAAGGTAGCTCTAATTCATAAGCTACTGCCCCAACCTTTCTGATGACCGTAAATGGCCCATAGAAGCGAGGTTTGAGCTTCTCAGCTCCACTCTTCTTGAGAGTAGACTGTCTATAAGGTTGTAAACGAAGATAGACCATATCCCCAACCTCAAACGAACGCTCAACACGCCTCTGATCAGCATACAACTTCTGCTGATTTTGTGCAATCTGCAAATTATCCTTCAAGGATCTCATTATGTCTTGACTATGCTGCAACAAATCCTTGGCTAAAGGTGCTTTGCTGTCACGAAACACCAAGTCTGCAAAACTGGGTGCTTCATATCCGTAAAGTGCCAAGAAAGGCGACATCTTGATTGACATATGAAAGGTAGAGTTGTAGCAGTACTCGCCTATATGCAGCCACTTAACCCAAGCTTTCTGCTGTTCTGACACATAATTTCTCAAGTAGCCTTCCAACCATTTGTTCACCACTTCTGTCTGCCCATCAGTTTGGGGGTGATAACTCGTGCTTGGAGTGAGCACAGTACCACTCATTGTGAAAACTTCTTGCCAAAAGGTACTTAGGAACTTGCTGTCCCTATCACTTACAATATTCTTTCGCAACCCATGAAGCCTAAACACTTCTCGAAAAAACAAATCTGCAACTTGGGCTGCAGAAAAAGTGCTGGTAATGGCAAAGAAATGAGCAAACTTGGTTAATCTGTCAACTACCACGTAAATGCAATCCTTCCCTTGGGCCTTGGGCAACCCAGTGATGAAATCCATTGAAATGCTTTCCCACTTTTGATTGGGAATTGGAAGTGGTTGCAGCAAACCGGCTGGCAATGTATGCTCATTTTTATTTGCTTGACAAACAGGACATTCCTGAATGTAGCGTTGAACCTCTCTCTTCAAACCTTTCCAAGAAAACCTTTCTCGGATCTGCCTATAGGTCTTGAAAAAACCTTGGTGACCAGCAACTGGAATGTCATGAAAATTCAAAAGAATCTTCTTCTTGAGCTTAGAATCAGCCACCAGAAAGATTCTTCCCTTATACTGAATCAATCCCTCAACCACCTGGTACTTTTCATCATGGAAAGTACCTTCCAGAATGTTGGTTGCAAACTGATTTTTGGCATAATCAGCAAGCAACATGTCCCTCCAATCTGCAGTAAGCTCACACAATGAGCTCAGATGAGGCCTTCTGGAGAGAGCATCAGCCACGACATTATTTTTTCCTTTGACATATTCAATGTCAAAGTCGTAAGCTTGAAGCTTACTCACCCATTTCTGTTGCCTCTCATTTAAATCCTTCTGGTGCATAAAATGCTTGAGGCTATTGTGGTCAATCTTAACCACGAATTTGTTCCCCACCAAGTACTGCCTGAACTTGGCTAATGCATGCATAATAGCAAGCATTTCTTTATCATAGATTGAGTATGTCCTCTCCACACCCCGTAACTTTCTACTTTCAAACACGATAGGGTGTTTGTCTTGCATTAGGACAGCCCCCACTCCTTCACCTGAAGCATCACATTGCAGCTCGAATGGCTTGGAGAAATCTGGGATAGCCAAGACTGGACACGAACTCATGATCTTCTTGAATTTATCAAACACAATTTGAGCCTTTTCTGACCAAGCAAAGGCTCCCTTTTTAGTGAGATCAGTAAGGGGAGCAGCATTCTGTGAATACCCCTTTACGAATCTCCGATAAAATCCACAAAGACCTAGAAAACCTTTCAACTAAGTCAAGCTCTCAGGAGGTGGCCAATCAACTACTGCTTTGATTTTTTTCAGATCCACCTTTACTCCCTCAGCACTGATTATGTGGCCAAGGTACAGTAACTCCACCATTCCAAATTCACATTTGGAAGCTTTGGCAAATAAGCTCTCAGATTCCATGATACTAAGCACATCCTCCAAGTGCTTGAGGTGATCCTCCCAAGTCTTGCTGTAGATCAGAATATCATCAAAAAATATCAGCACAAACCTTCGTAACTGATTCTGAAAGACACGGTTCATGCAAGACTGAAAGGTGGCCGGAGCGTTAGTCAACCCAAATGGCATGACTAAGAATTCAAAATGTCCATAGTGACATCTGAAAGTTGTCTTTTCCACATCTGATCCCCTCATTCGTATCTGATGGTAACCTGACCTCAGATCAATCTTCGAAAAGAACTTAGCCCCATGTAGCTCATCAATGAGCTCATCTATCCTGGGAATGGGGTATCTATTTTTTATTGTGCTTTGGTTCAAAGCACGATAGTCCACGCACATGCGCATGGTACCATCCTTCTTTTTCACAAGAACCACTGCAGATGCAAAAGGGCTCTTGCTTGGGCGTATGAAACCCATCTCCAAAAGTTCCCGAATATTCTTCTCGATCTCATCCTTTTGTCTCTTCGGATACCACCGGTTTAGCTCCTTCTTTGGGCTCTATGATGTGTTCTGAACCTCGATCAGGAGGAGGTCCCGGGGGTAAATAAGCAAACACTTTACTCTTCTTGGTGAGTAAAGACTGAATATCTGGAGGATGCTCTATTTTCGTTTCAGCGGGACTACCTGGAAGAATCATGCACTCCGCAGCCCACTCCACTTGATCATGACGTATCAACTTCGCCATCCTCTTGAATGACACAATCCGAGGGCCACCATTTGACATTCCTCTCAACACCACCTTCTTTCCATCAGATTGAAACTTCAACTCCATAGTTTGCAAATTTAGAGAAATCTTTCCAAGAGATCGCAGCCATTGAATGCCAAGGACAGCATCTGTATCTCCAATATTGACCACGTAGAAGTCATCCTTGACTTCGTAATTGCCCAATTGCATTGACATGTTAGGAATCCTCTTGGTGCATGAGATGTGAAACCCATCCGCAACCATAACTCTGAACCCTTCAAAATATTTTGTTTGCAATCCTTTCCTTGCCACCACAACTTCATCTATGAAGTTATGTGTTGCTCCAGTGTCAATTAAAGCAACAATACGTTGCCCTTTGATCATCCCACGAACTTTAAAGGACTCATTCTTTTGGAAGCTCGAAAGTTGAGCCAATGTACCACCACTTTCTTTTTCACCTTCAGACTCTTCTGGAGTACTTTCTTCATCGCTGTCCTCAAAATCAGCTTACTGATCAAAAAAATCAGAATTGCTTTCATCAGTTGTATAGAACTCAATTTGATGAATTTTAGCACCATTTGGGCACACATGATCTTGGGACCATTTTTCCCTACAACGGAAACATAACCCCTTCCTTCGGAGTTCATTGATAGTCTCTGGATCCAATCTTGAGCCATGGGGTTTCTGTGGTTTAAACTCCTTATGGTGAGGCTTTTGATGAAACTTTTTCCCTCTATCCCCTTTGTGAAAGGCTGGTTTGGAAGGAAACTTTGCTTTGGGAGCAGCCCACTCCATGTTTCTAGCTTTTTTCATTGTTTCTTGTAAGGACGGTGGATCAAAAGCTTTGATCCAACCCCTGAGTGGCTCCATCAATCCTTCAGTGAATAGGATCACTAATCTTCTTTCTGTAATTCCAGTGACCATAACTGAAAGTCTTTGAAACTCAGCTATGTAGGCTTCAACAGTGCCATACTGTCTCAACTGTGCCAACTCACTAAAATGCACTTCTGGATCCTTCTTCTCGAACCTCTCAATGAGCCTGGTAGTGAACTCCTCATAAGTTGTGATAGACCGATGACCCAGAGTAATTAAGCCATGGTACCACCACTCGTGCGCCACCCCATCAAGGTGTAACGTAGCGAACTTGATCGCTTCTTCTTCTGCCATAGGTCTGAGAGCTAGATAGTTATCCAGCTTCTGAATCCAAGCTCGGGATGAACTGGAATCACTCCCGTCAAAGTGTGGAAGTGTCACCTTGTTGACAGCTTGGTACAAGTCTCCTTGATTTGATGGTCTTCTTTGATCATAGTGTCTCCCTTGTCCTTTGTTTTTCCTTTTATGATCCATGAAATCGTTATAGGACATATCCATCCTGATGTCGGCAGGTAGAGAATCATACTCTGCCCGACCCAGTCTCAACTGCTCCACAAATGAAGCATTCTCTTCAGGATCCGGCTGATTGTTTACAGGTGCCAAAAAGGTGGGTTTGAACGGCCTGCAGGAAATGTAAGTGTTGTTTGACACCGTCCGAGCTGCATGCTCATCATGCTGGTTGGAAGCACTATGCTCCCCTCTATGCCCTGAGTTGTTCTGTGGAGTGGTGTTCTGGCCCACTTTCCCCATCATGAAAGATACCATGCCCATCAAGGCATCCATCTTTCTTTCAAATCTCTTTCCTGGACTCATGGATCTTTCTCTCCCATCTCTCCCTTTTCCACTGTCATCTCTGTTGTTGGTAATCCTCTCGTTACCCCCAACTGACCTCTCACCTTCTGCCATATCTGTTTCCTGAGAAGACTCCAAATGAGCCCTCAAGGTTCCTGAAGCTGTCTGACCTTCTGGAGGTTGATAAAGCTGGAACTGTTTTCCAACCTTCTTGTCTTCTCTTGCAAAGTACCTCTTTTCTCTGTCACTCATAGACAGATTGTTCACAGGATGGCAAGATCTTGGCTCTGATACCACTGAAATATACCAAGCCAATTTTTTTTTTATTTTTTCGATTAACAGATTTCAAACAAAGCACCCGTTAAGGTTAGAAGATAAACCAAAACGTGCAGAAAGCAACTCTAACCAGAATGTACACCAGGATCCCGATGTGGGCAAGGTGTGAGCATTGGTCAGAGGATCTGAATTAAACTGCTTATGCAAAAAGCAACTCTAACCAAGGATGGCACCGATGATGGTGAGCATATGGTCAGAGGATCTTCTTCTCTAAATACAGAAAGGAACTCAACGTCAAGAATGTGCTTTCCAAACCAAGATGGAATGGGAGCTACCATATGACGGAGATGCTAACTATGCTGAAAGTAAACTCAACACCAAGTATGTGCTACCCAATTCCAGAGCGGAAATGAGGCGACCATATGGCGGAGATATACAGAAATACAATGCAGCTTCAGAATGTAAAGTAAGATTAAGAGATATGCTGACAGTACTACTGTTCAGCTTACAATAATTAGAGATTTGCCTGTCAAATACATCGAATAAGAAAGTCTAACCATGCTGCAATATAGTATAATGTCTCCTCAATGATCACAAAGACTTTCAACCCAAACCCAACTCAAAAGATAGACTTTACGCAAGCTGATATGACAGAACAGCAACTTAATATGCATAACCAGCAACCCTAGAATCCACTAAAATGCTCACAACTCACTCAATACTTGCCAGAATGACATGAGACTTGATGCAAACGAAAGCTAGGTTGATGACGATGAAGACTAGACAAAGAAACAACTGAAAAATTGAAGTATTTTTTTTTCTAAACACTTGCCAGGCAAAACAGAATGGTACAGGCTCAAGAAATGTTCTACCAACAAGATAAAATCCAAGACACCTCTAAAAAATCTGCAACTTGGCATAGAGGGGCGCCCAAGGCTAGCAAATGCATGGGTAAACTACCCAGAACCAAAATAAATTCGCCCAAAGACTTATGAGTATAAACTTCAATCTGCAATACAAAAATCAGCAACTCCAGATTTTGATTAAAATGCAAGAAACCGAACTACAAATGCAAAACAACTTCTACAATGCAAAATCTCACTACAAATCTCACTCAACTACAATCTAACTCTCCACTAGTTGCTGTCTTTCAAGCAAGAAGTCGAGCCAAGGCTAGGAGGCATTCATTCCTCGAAGCAATCCAGCACCATTTCGGCAGCATAACAATATTCCAAACATAAGATGCCCAAAATGATGCACAAGACTCCTCTTTATAATTTTCGTTTGACTTCGCAAAACCCTAAAATCAGCTTTTAGGTCAAAACCTCTCATCTCCTCAAGAGGGCGTACTTCTCCTTTATGGCTTTGATTTGATATTTTAAATAAACATCATGCTTGATAAATTCGCCCTTCATAACCTTGCTTTGACTTTGCAATAATTAAAATAATCTTTTAATGAGGGCGCCACCCTCAAAGACCCCCTTTTTAAAACATCTTTAAGTCATTAATCTAGGCCCATGGTCAACATTAAAATATAATATTTAAACGTGACTTTTTAATTAGATGACTTAGCTTATCCCTCCAGAGGTGCCCTGAAGCCAATACTGAGCCAACATCTGACCAAACTGAAGCAGGAAGTCAACCGAGCTGAACTCAACTGGAAAGCTGCCAAAAATAGAATTTACTAAAAATAGTAAATTCCAAAAAGTGCTCTGAATGCCGAGATGAACATACTGCTGCGAAGCCCTCTGAAAACCCAGAAGGAATCCGTCATTGAATCCACCATCTCTGAGCCAAGACCTCCTCAAAAATAGGAAACCCTAATTTAACCTTCCGACTAGCCTTCGGGTTTCCAAAAAAAAGGCCAACGGTCATATGCACGATCAGGTTTGAGAAGGGGACATTACAAAACCTGATATTTGTTATGCAGTGAATGCTCTCAGCCAGTTCATGTGTGAGCCAAAGGAAATTCATCTTATGGCTGTGAAACATATATTGAGATATCTTCAAGGCACTATTGGATATGGTCTTCTTTACAAAAATGACCAACTAGATCTACTTGGATACTCTGATTCAAATTGGGCTGGAAGTGTAACCGATCGGAAAAACACATTAGGATGTTGCTTCAGTTTAGGATCGGCTATGATCTCCTGGATTTGCAGAAAACAATCTTCAGTTGCACAGAGCTCAACAGAAGCTTAATACATTGGAGCCTCTATGGGGGCAAGAGAAGCAGTTTGGCTTCGTAAATTGCTTGTGGGACTCTTTGGTGAGCCCTTGAATCCTACAATTATTCATTGTGATAATCAGAGTTGCATCAAACTCTCTGTAAATCCTGTCTTCCATGATAGATCTAAGCACATTGAGATCCCCTATCATTATGTAAGAGATATGGTGGAAAGGAAAGTGATCTAGTTGGAGTATGTTAGTACAAATGATCAAACTGCAGACATTCTCACCAAACCTCTCTCCCGAATCAAGGTAGAGCACTTCAGGAAGAAACTTGGTATGGTTGAAATGTAATTTGATATTTATGTTTGAAATTCAAATTGTTTATAAATTGTACTAATATATAAAGTGTTTAATGTGTAAACTCTTTTGTCATGTGTGTGACTCCATGACCTTATGGGCCTACTCCCCCTGTGTACATTATTGAAAGGTGACGATCTTTCTAATAATGAACACTTGTATTTGACATTGTAAAGTGACGACTCTACAATGATGAGTTGAACTATCATCATAGATATCATGTGACTTGATATCTGTGGACATGTCATGATAGTATCTCTTGGACGCTTTGATGAATATCATGGGACTTGATATCATTTGAAGATCATTGTGATCCTTAAGAGATAATCATGGTGGATAATTATATATCCGTGGATATGCCATGAATTATGGTAGACATCATGTGACTTGATGTTAGTGCACATACCATAATGAAGATGTGTTATGAAGAATGTCATGTGACTTGACAATATTGAGAAAACATATCATATCTTCGATATCACGTGTGAAGGTGATATCTCCACTTATTTGATTTGAAATATCTTCCCCAGCTAAGAGGGAGTGTTAATGAAATATAGCTTCGGTCAGATATAAATGATGATTGCTAAATAGCATCATCATCATTTATATGTGATCGAATTTAATCATTAACATATTTCTGGAAAATAAGTAAATCGAATTTATAAGCATGCATAAATTTGAAATAATAAATGATGTTCAATTTATGCATTGAATAAAATCGGAACTCTTATAATATATATCCACCAAGTGTGTAAAGGTTATATGTGTGTTTATTTGTTAACCGAATGCAAGTCGATTATCCTTGGAGCCCATGTGCCCAAAGGGACACATCCCATGAGCGGACGAGACACGTCCTCTCATGAGACGCGTCTCTTAGAGGCGGGTCTCCAAGGTATATAACATGGTTCCCTCATTGATATGCAAACATCGAAATTTATAAATGTTCTGCAATCAGCACATTCAGCATAAGAGAATTAAATCTGGAAACTTAGAATCTTGACTTAGAATTCTTACACAGAATTTCAGACTTAGAAATTACTTAGATTTCTTAGGATCCTATCTGATAAGATTTGATTAAATTTACAATTCGGAGGACAAGGAAGTAGAATAAGAGGTTGCACCTGAACCTCCCAGGGAAGTTAGTAGAGATGCGACATCTTGGCTTGAGAACTCCTTGGGAAGGACAAGAGGAAGACCTTCATATCAGTTGAATTTTGATGATCTTGACAATGTCTATCAGGAAGCACCTAAAAAGAAAGCAAAAAAACAAGTCCACTTTGAGAGAAATTTTGATGGTGAGATGGTCATGGAGACTGCTACACCTCCTAAAGATAGAAACAGAGATGAAGTGGATGTGGATGATTTTGTAATGGTCAAAGCCAATCTTGGCAAGAGTACCAAGCATGCTGATATGAGTTTATTCAAAATGGTATCTGAAAACATTCAAGAAAGAGTGTTGAAAGATGGAGAGGACAAGGCAACCCTCAAGGCTGAAAACCGTCAACTCCGGTTATACATTTCTAACCTTGTTCATGTTCCTTCACAAGCAACACAATTGCTGCCCCGGTTTTAGAGACACCAGCTAATCAGCAGCAATTGAGGTAAATGGTAATTTGTGGGAAACAAACACAAGAATGGATCGAGGAAATCATCACTAGAAGCATGGAGATTCTAGCACAGATATATCAATTGAGATATAATGCCCATGATTTACGCCAAGGTATCCAGGGATTTGAGCAATTGATAGCAGAAGTGAAGCCTATGCACGAAATCATCGTTGCAGATTTAGATACAGCATATGGTTCAATGGTTGCAAGAGAACACAAAAGACAAATTCTTGCATAGAAAGAACATCAGTTCTTCAAAGTGAAAACTTATGAAAGGATATCTGAGGAGTTTGTTGCATACAAACAAAGGGTCGTTGATGCTTTCGAATTCATAAGGGAGTTTGTCACAAAGATCCCTTGTCGGTATTGTCATGATGATGGCTCCTATGTTGGGCTTGATGAAGTCCAAGCAGAGTTCCAGAATGTTTTTCATAGCAGCGATGGCAGTGTCGAGAGGATGAGTCAGATTTCCATGATGTCAACGAGGTTCGAGAAAGCAGCCAATGAGCTCAAAGATTTTTTCAGATCTATTGTCGTAGGAGAAGAAATCTTAAAAAAGCGAAACTTTGCTATTGATAGTATTGATGCTCCTGACAGAGATATAGTTTCCCACTTTTTGGCGGATGTGATCGAGATTTAAAACAACTTTCATCTAGAAGCTTTCTTCCTAGCTTTCTTTATATTCTCGTCTTAGTTCTTATCCACTCTTTGGAGAAGAGAAAGAAAACAAATGTAATAGTTGGCATTTCCTATTTTCCATGCTTTCTTAGTTGTAGATGTTTATCTTCTTTAGTTTTAGAAATAAAGCTTGCATGTTGGCAAGTATTAGTTGTAAAAGCAAGGAGATTTTAGGGTTCCCTACTCCTCTTAGTTATAAATAAGGGCAGCCTTGCCCATTTTTCTTTAACCATGCTAGTGATAACAAGACATTGAGCCTCTTACTGCCTTCTCATTGTTATTCAATGTTGTTCAGAACTTTGATTGCGATAGTGAAATTGTTGAGCTTATTTCAGCCTTCAAGATTGCTGTTCAGTTTCCGTTCAATCTTGTGCTAAGTGTTAATCTGGTTTTGATTGCATGTTGCATGCCTGTTTTGCTACAACTTGTTGTCCTAGAGGTGTAAATCTTGATAATTGAGAAGGAGGATCTTATGCGTCTCTTGCTTTGATTTAATGTCTCAACTTTCAATGTTCGTTTATGTGTTGAAATCATTCCTTGTTCACTTCTAAGATTTAAACTCTACGTTTATTTAAATCTTTAGAAACATCTTTAGCGTAAGTTAGTTGTAGTTGTAAGTTTTTATAAAAGAGAAAACCTCAGCTGCAACGTCAAGAGTACTATAACCATGTGTTCTCGCAACTGAGATAAAAAATATAGGCCAATAGTTAGTATTTCTTCTTTTTAGCATAATCAGCAAAAGAGGGAGCCTCCCCTCCGAACTTGAAGAGCAGGTTAGTGCACATAGCTGTCTGTTTACAAACCGCATTCCAGAGGTGCGATTTGAAACGCCAACAATGTATACTTGTGTATGTGATCAACTTTGCTTCTATTTAATGATGTTATAGTGTCTTTAAGGTTTATTCAATAAAGGGTGCTTGAAACAAGTTTTAAATCCTTAAAAATCTCTAAATTTATAGGGTTTTTTCATTTTGTTGAGTCTGTGCCGAGTCTCGAGTCCTGAGTCAAGTCACCCTAGCCGAGTCTGAGTTGAGTCCGAGTCTCATTTCTATGATATAGACATTTACAATGCATATATTCTTTTGAATCTATAGGAATAAAAAAGGGAGACCATCCACCAAGCAAATGATTAGTAAAGATGTAATGCATACCTTTCAAGGTTCCAATTAATCATAGTCCCAATATGCTAACAAGAAGTCTTATGTTTGCTTCCAAAGTGTTGGGGAAATTGAAGTTCCTTCTTTTGACTTTGATGTCTCTTGCAAAAACAACAAATCTGTTCTTTCTGTCATCACTTTATTCTTGAGGAATTGGTGTTTCAAATGCATCCCGATGCCTTTAATATTCACATCTGAACAGATGGGATGGTATCTTCAGGCCCTATGAATTGTGAGGGCACTATGTGTTGACCTGGTTTGATCTTTGTTGCCTTAAGAGTCTGAGATTGCCCTTGTTTGGTTGCTTGCTTTGTTGTGGAGAAAAGAAAATCAACATCTAAGTAAGGCAAAGATTTCCATCTTTTCAACCGTTAAAATGATTTAAGAATAATTGGGTGGAAATCATAATTATATTTGCTTTTACTCTTGCTACTTTTACAGTTTGTTACAGACTTGGCAAAGCTAGCCATAGATATGAACTAGAGAATTCCTGTGGTTGTTCCTATGGCTTGCACCTGATATTCTGGTGATGAGATATTCTATTGGCCTGTCAATTGTTCTTTGAATGGTGTTTCTGTTTCCTAATTGAAACGATTATCCATTGCCACTGGTTTAGGATCTGCTAGAGGCTCAAAAGGATTAGACATACTTAAATGCTTTGATGTGGCAGAAGCGACTTTGCACTTTATCAAACAGACCTGATTTATTCATGAACCAGAGTCCTCCCTGAAATGCCTTGTTTTTTTCTTGCTTAAAAGAAAACACAGTCATGAAGTAACTCTTTAGCATCATAAGAATGTCTTCTAGAGCCTGTTAACTCCAATTTCCATGAACTCAAGCCTTTAATATTTTGTGTGCCAGGATAGGCACCCACAAATCTACAAAAGAGTGATTGCTACTTTAGCATCTAGAGTCTTTGTTCCATTTTGTCCATGCCAAAATTCATTTTGCAGGGATTTTCCATTCTCTAGTGACAGGAATTCTCCTTCTAGGAAGGGAATGTGGTCATTATGATTGTTTTCTTGCTGCTGGATGAAATTGAGGCAGCTTTCCTAGTGTATCTGATTACTTGAACCAAAAACTAATGTATGAATGCGGGGGCTGGCCTGCTGCTTAAAATTGGTGGGGATGCTGTTATGTGAGGAGGCCATAGTTTCCTTTGACAGAGTGTTCTAATTTATAATCAGCTTAAACAAGGCACCGATATTGAAAACCACAAGCATTTTGCAATTTGAAATATAAATCTAGGGCCAAACCAAAATGATAATATTTTCAGAGAAGACCTAGTAGACCTGCCACACCTGCTGTGAGCAAAGCCAATCTACCAAAGACATTTCTATAGCAGAAGTTTCCAGCAGTTCTGATGATTGATTCTAACCATGTGATTGGGTTCCTAAGGAAAGTTAAAAAAACGTTGGAAAGCTAAGGAAGCTGTTATAAGAGAGGTCATAAAAAGTTTCTGCAAGGGAAAAACTGCTTCAAAACTACATACAATTTAATTGGTTGAATTATGTACAAACCCTGAAATACAGAATTGAAGCTCCCCTCAGAACTAGAAGCATTATAATCAGCTTAAACAAGGCACCGATATTGAAAACCACAAGCATTTTGCAATTTGAAATACAATTCTAGGGCCAAACCAAAATGCTAATATTTTCAGAAAAGACCTAGTAGACCTGCCACACCTGCTGTGAGCAAAGCCAATCTACCAAAGACATTTCTATACCAGAAATTTCCAGCAGTTCTGATGATTGATTCTAACCATGTGATTGGGTTCCTAAGGAAAGTAAAAAAACGTTGGAAAGCTAAGGAAGCTGTTATAAGAGAGGTCATAAAAAGTTTCTGCAAGGGAAAAACTGCTTCAAAACTACGTACAATTTAATTGGTTAAATTATGTACAAACCCTGAAATATAGAATTGAAGCTCCCCTCAGAACTAGAAGCATTACTACTAGCAGTATTTATTAATATTGGCATAAGCTCTATCAGCATGATTTGTATGGTATAGTCTACATGACTATAACACATGGCTATGAGAAACTGCACTTGCTTTTTAAAGAACCTCGGAAGTAGCATAGAACCCTTTGTGATTCTCATATCAGAAACTGCTACCAAGAAAAAACTACCTAATTACTATAGGCTCACAGGGAAATTATGCATTTCAATATTGAACCTAATCAATATCAAGTTAATTAAATATGATTTCTTTTTTTCTTTTTCCGATTGAGATGTGTGGCTCTATCAAGGGGCCCCAGCCGATAACAAAAATAAGACATACAGACTATAAATAGATCAATACTACTAAACTACTGTTATAATAGCCCGTGTAGTGGCATAATAGGCCATTAAAGGCATCTACTCATGCTATACAATCATAAAAAACACTTTCTGGGAAGCCTTCCTGTCATGAACCTCCATCCCCCCTACCATCCTCCTCATCATATTCATATGAAACAGGATAAGCTAAAAGAGATTGTTTAATAGTATCCAAAGGAGAATCTACAATATTAGCTTCAATACCCCATTCCTCAGCATGTGTCAAAACCTGATGGCCAAGAGCTCTTGCTTGCACTAAAAGGGGAGGGAATGGGGAGTGAAGGGAGAGAGTAGCTACAGAGCCTCCAACAGGAGAAACGGGTGATTTCTGATTACCCAGATATTTTGCAGAAGACAAAGGAAAAGTGGTCAAGGGGATCACAGAAACAGAGCCAACAGTAAGAGATTCAGAGGATATCTAATTATCTTGATGCTTTGGAAAAATTAAACCAATACTCCCATTACTATTATTCACCTAAGCACCCTCCACGGCTGGTAGAACAGCCACCACCACCTAAGACTTAGCAACATCAACATATCTAAGAGGGGAAGGGGAAGAAGCAACCCCAACCTACAATTGTAATGCAAGCTTTTTCAAAGGACTGATTCAAAGAATTCAAAGACCTGCCCAAATCATCAAAAGGTAGATTTTGTGGAGGAATTTGGTTTTCCGGTTTTGCAACTAGCAGCAATATGGCCAACTTGGAAACACTTTCTACATCTAAATGGAATATTTTCCGAGTCTAGAATTTGTTTCCATACACAATCCTCTACCTTGAGCCATACCTCATCTAATAGCCCTTTCGAAATATCAGTCTTGACCTGGACTCTTGCTGAAGTAGAATGGATCAAACCATCAGTTTCTGGGTCCAGAGATTAAAATCTACCTAGAGCATTACCAATCCCATGAAAGCATGGATCAACCAAGAACTAAAAGGGAAGATAAGGCAATCTAACCCATACTGACATAACTGAAAAAGTTTGTCATTGGTTTAAGGCTGGGAACCAAAGCTTAACCAACAATAAATGTTTTATCACAAAAGCAAGGGTCCTTTTCCAAAATGAAGGATCTATCTTCTAGGGTTTTGAATAGCTGAACAAAATATCCTTGAGAACTAGGATAGATTTTTATCAAATTCTTAATTCTAGAGTTCCATTTTTTAGAGATCCATGCATACAAATTGACCAAACTTGGTCAGAAAAAATCAAACTTACAAATCAAGCCCAACTTGGAGTAGTTCTCCTGCTCTATAAGCACTTCTTGTCCAAGCATTATTACTAGATGGAAACCTGAATAGCAGACAATATCCAGCCTTTGCATCTATGCCTATAACACTGCCACCTGCTCATTGTTCCAAATTTAGGATCCACTGCATTTACCAATAGAGCCTTTGAGCATGCCTTACAAGAACCCCAGCACAGTAGGGCCACACTATTTCTCTTGGTACCATTTGGGTCTTGTTTATTGGGAGTGATGAGAGCCACCAGCATAGTATCCCTAGGATAAGAGGCTCCCGAGAGAACAAGGATCAAGACAACATTGCCAACAGGGCAAGAAGAATCTACAACATTTGCTGCTAGCTGCTTTGGAGACTCCCTAGATTCATCTACAAATATCATTATTCTAGGGTTTGTAGAAGGAGGAGTGGGAAGAGCCATTTCAAAAACACCAAAAGCTATATTTGATTCATGAATTCTTATAAGATGTCTCTTAACTAAATATGATTTCTTAGTGCCCAAACACATTTAAGAACAGAAAGTGTAAATATTGGTTGGAAACTATGTGTTACTCAGAAAGGGATAAGCTCTATATTCTCTTACCGGGAAACCACTTTGTAGTAGCAATTCCATGCACCAAGGCTATATGGATGTTGTTGAACAATGTAGCGTGCACAGTCATATCCATTTTTCGGGTCCGTTGTATTGTATGCAACCTCTGCACGCACCACAACAAAAGAAAATATTAACTGTGAAATCACGGATATTCAATTGATTTGGGTAAAAATGTAATTATGTCAAATCAAGGGCATCATATGAACTTAAAATTTGTACTTTAAACCTCAAATTTACAGTCCAAGTAAACCTAAAGTACCCTAAGTTTGAATGGATATTGTCAA
Source organism: Sequoiadendron giganteum (assembly GCA_007115665.2). NCBI lineage: Eukaryota > Viridiplantae > Streptophyta > Pinopsida > Cupressales > Cupressaceae > Sequoiadendron > Sequoiadendron giganteum. The sequence continues at coordinate 713,888,009 of CM021102.1, forward strand.
GACAAAATTACAATCTTACGTGCACCCAATGAACGAAGTTCATCTTGCTTTTCTTGACAAAAATGGTTGTGGCCCAATTTCAAGCTATGATTTATGATTTCCAATGCTTCCCAATATCTCTTTAATGATGCCAATGCCTTGCATATCTGTAGTAAATAACTGTAGAAAGGTTATGACTGGATTCTTCTTGGCAATTTATTTTGAAAGATGGTCCCAAAAAACCAGCCAATGTTGCAGCTGCTCACAATACATAAAACATTATATCTTCTTGTCTGTTACAATGAGCATCCAATGTCATTATATTCGTTCTTGATGACCTTGTTTCTTTTAAGGTGAAGAAACGCTTTTCAGGTTCAGTCAAATTTAAATGCTCAAAGATACAATGGGTGGGTTCCTTTTCGAAAACTAAAAATTATTTGTCAATTTATATGTGTAAATCAGAGCAAGCACTGAAATGTACCCTAATTTTTTAAAAGTAGATGCTACTTCCTATTTGATTACAGATATCTCTCCTTATGCATCACAATGTAGTGCCAATAAGATATAAATGCAAGAGAGAATGAAAAATATTCATGAAACAGTAGTAGCATTTTGAAAATACATAATGTGGATTACTATCTGTGATCATGGACTGCATGGATCTTGCACTCAGTGCTTGTCAGCCATAGAAAGGATCAATCAAAAAAATTGCTCTGTATTGACCAGTAATATATTGACTGACTTTGCTACAATGACAAGTAAGGTGATGGAAAAGGAAAACAAATGCATGACTACATACCTCAATAATCAGTTGAAAATGTTCCTCATCCTTGAGCAGGTCTGGTAAGGGAGGCTCCTTTATCACAAGTTCCTGTCACATCATTATTTTTCAGTGCCACTTAATATTGGCACACACAATATCAGAAAAAACAATACATTATAATTGGCACTATTTAGTATTTACTAAATCTCATGCATGATTCCATTTCAGGATATTCGTCCATTAAGCTTGACAAAATTTCCAACATACTGCCGATAAAAGAATTCATACTGGAAGTTCTTCATCGTCTGAATCACTCTTCCATTCTAAGCCTGCAGCCAAGGCAGCAGCTTTCTTCTCTTCCTTTCTAGAAGCCAATTTTGCAAGTCTTCTTCTTGCTCTTAGAGCTTTGCTCCTATAAAAAAAGAAATACACCAAAGGGAATACTCGATATGTAAATTATTTGCAAGAATTAAAAAATAGAAACCCTAGATCCTCATTAAATTGAATTGACTTAAAGAATCCAATTGCAATCATATAGAAGCCAAAATACTTAGGAGATAATGCTATATGGCATTAAAAATTGACAAAATTGAAAGCAAATTCCAACGTTGATTGGTCCAATTATTTTCTATATTGTAAATACTTATCATTTATAGATATATTAACAAAAATTACAAATATAGTATGTGAAATTAAATACTTCAAATTAACTAAAAGATTTTAAACAAACATTTATATATATTTCATCTCCCTTTAAAAAATTGGAATTCAGAAGAAAATGCTTTGTGACTTTGAAATCCAGCCCTTGCAATGACTGAATCAATGATAGGCAAGCTCCTTTTCAAGGAGCAACTCAACATTAGTCTCCTCGAATCTACTTGTTAAATCTGAAAATGGACATAAATATAACAACCTTAACTGAAATGAAACTTTTCTACTCCTAAAGCAAGATCTTCAAAATCAACTACTTTTATGTACAACAAAAGAAATAGATGTCTCATAAAGTAAACTAATTGTTTTTTTATACAACACCTGTACCAAGTACAAGATAAATGGTCCAGCAACCATATCAATATGGCATAAGAAACTGTTGTCACCAACATACCCAAGTGTCACACACGCTTGGGCCCGATACAATTGATTTTAAAATGTTGAGACTTTTAAGAGATGTTTGTTTTGTAATCTAAATCTTTGTGTAAAGAGACAGAGCTCTGAAAAGATGGCTTTCTGTGTGTCTGTTTGAGCTCAGTTCTTCAGCTCTTCCTAATTTTGTTCCATTTATTCATCATCTTTCACTTGATTGCAAAGGTTTATTATTTACCAGGTATTTCATTCTTTCCTTTTATCCTTTTATTCAATCATCGCTTGTCATTTATTTGTTTGCTTCATTCATCTTGAACCCCTTAGAGCCCTTCAGCTTGAAAATGTAGTCTCATCTTGTTTACCATTTCCTCATAGTATTTTTCGACTTATTTCCAAGTGTTTTGGTTTCTCTTACAATGCTTAGAGCAAGCAAGTGAATGTCACATGGCCTTATCCTGTTTTTGTTTCACCCAAGGTTTGCTTTTAATTTCGTTTGTATATCTCATCCTGAAATTTCATGTGATTATATCATTTGTTTAAATCGCATACTTAGTTTGTCATCGATATTTTTAATGTATTTTTATTTTTCAAAATTCTATCCCCATGCTCAATGTGCACGAGATCGTAACAAGTGCCACCATCTTGTCAAGTTTTTCCCTAAGGTCATATTTGTTGTGTTTATAAAGACTTTTAATTCTTGTGAATATGGAGGAAACAAGGAAATGACATTTGTCATATCCTCACGTTGCCTCATTTCAATGGGTTTTAAAGTGTTTAAATGGTTCTCCCTTTTCCCTCTGTTTCAAGATTGAATGAGTGAGAGACAGGGTCACTTGTGTACTCATCCCTTTGCTTCTTCAAAGTATTTTCACTTCTTTCACTTTTCAACTAAGCTACTGTCCTACACATGACATAAACCAGCCCTCTCTAGTCAAATCTTAAGATTCCACTTCAAATATCTCAATTGTTTATTAGCAAGCTCCTCAAACCTTGTCCAAAGTGAGTGAGGAGATAGATGTCATCATCTCATCATCCCTCTTTCCATCATGTCTATTTCGGGATCTTCCTCCAAACTTAATGCTTTTTCCCCTATGTCTGATGTTTAGTGCTGCCATATTTTCAAATCTTGGATTCAATGATTGAAGAGACTTTATAGTACATTCACTTTTAAGCTGCCCCTCGACCCCACTGGGGGCGTTGCCCCCAGACCCCACGAGGGGCGTTGCCCCTTGACCCCGCTAGGGGCGTTGCCCCCAGACCCCCACGAGGGGCATTGCCCCTCGACCCCGCTTGGGGCATTGCCCCTAGACCCCCACAAGGGGCGCTGCCCCTCGACCCCATTGGAGACATTGCCCTCAAACTCCCATTGAAGTTAATTGATTTTCTAGGTACTCTCCAAGTCCAAGTTTCCATAGTTTTCCTGCAAGTCTTCATCTATAATATCGCATTTAAGGCTTCTAAAACCATACAAAACTCCATGGCACACCTCATTTTCATGGGAAAGAGGAAGATGTAAATTTGTAAAATATATTAATGTAGTATTTACTTTCATTTTTACAAAAAAAAAAAATTATTTTCATTTTGTTTAACAATATCAACATCAACGCATTCCACATGAGGATGCCATTTTGTACCCAATTTGCTTGCAAATCAATCAAATACAACTATCAATTGGCATTTAATACTTATCTTTGGCATTTGACATTGATCAATGATCAAGTATCATACTATGAAATGATTTAGTTTTACAATTCTATATATTTCTCTTATTTTTTTGTATATATATATATATACACACACGTACCCAAACCACTAAAAAAAAATTTTGCGTACCCATGTACCGGGTTCTCGTACCCGCACCCGTCCCCGAACCCGAACCGGTAACTGAGCTTTTAAGTTGTACAACAATGAACCCTCACCATTGCCATTGTTCCTACTATGCCCTCTATTGCCCTCATTGTGATCCCCATTGTTCCCACCATAGTTTCTAGCGTTATTCCCTTGATTGTTATTGTTGTCCCCAAACAACCATTGGTTCATTAGGGTCATCATCTGCACCAAACTCTGCTACAACTCACGCTGCCCTCTAGCCAAATCATTCGATATCTCCCTAGTGCTAAGTTCCTATGGTTGCTCTCTATCACCCATTTCTACGCCTGCAAAGGGGTCTAACACAGGTTGGTTCTCAATGCTTGTGTTAGATCTGTTTCTCCTCAGATTATAATGATGGTTGTATGGTTGCATTACTCATTCAACCCGATGTAATAAGTTAATAACACTGTTTTTTTCCCAACAACCCCTTCAGGATGGCAAGATTCACTGTTCTAATACCACAGTGATATGCTGCTCTGTTTTGCCTTGGATTTTTTTGTATTTTCAGATTGTGTTTTTGCAATGGTTTTGATAGTTTGCAATGGAAATAAAGTGCAAAAATAACAATAACTTGCAGCAATAAAATACTCACAAATTTCACAGTTTTCCAATGTTGCAACAAACAGAAAATTCCAGACTTGTATTACATTCAAAATATTGAATTTTACTCAATTACAAAAGCAACCGAGTTCATAAAATACCATTACATATCTAGAACCAACATACCCAGATAAAATTTGCAACTTTGACAAGGGATTGTACTTGAAACCAGCGAACTGGAAGTGTGAAGATGATTGATTTTGATCTATGTCAATCATTGTCTCCACTCCTTTTGAAGTGGCTGAGTATCCCTCAACCCTAGGCACCACAAATGCAGCAATGAGCAGCTCCAAACCCTAAGTGCCCTCTTTGCAAACCCACATGCCCTCCCTGAAATGGTACGGCCAGCTCGAGCAGTGGTACGGCTAGCAGAAAGGTTTTACAACAACAAAGATCCCCCAAATACCTCCTCCAATCCATCTCAATAAATGAACTCTGAAATACAAAGCTCCAATGATTGAAGGAATGGACACCATTGTAGCCCAGTTGTCATATTTGTATTAAACCACCACGATATTCTCCAAATTGTATCTCTCAACAACGTAGAGAATGTTGCTTGCAAGAGATTTTTTCCTCACAAACCCCAAGAAGAATGAACTCCTCCAAGAACAAGAGCAAAACCAATATTCAATCTAGCATAAGAGAAGAATGAGCTCCAACAGCCCTTATATAGCTCCCTCAAAACCCCACAACCCCCTTGGGAAATAAATAATTTACTTTTGAATTAAAACATCCCCTTATGACTCCCTTTAGGTGCCCAACTTTAAGTTAAAACAATAATAACTTTATAATTTTCCCTTATGTCTCCCATGGTCCCCTTTAATAAAATGACTTTATAAAATAACATACATTAAATATTTAATTTAACTTAAATAACTTTATGTTATTTAAAATAATTGCACCAGACCATTTAAATATTAAAATAAGCATATCAACTGCTCCTACTGACACTACTAAAAATAGCAAGATTGACAATTGGCTCCATTGATGCCCGAAACTAACTTACTAAAAATAGTAAGCATGGGAGAAATCACCAAAAACACCTCAAAAAAGAGCAATTTGCAACTCCCAACTGCACTATGTTGGATAAACAGTCACCAAAGGTCCCTAACCATATTTTGTTAGCCTATGCAAGCGACTAAATAGAATAACTCTGTCAAACTATTGAAAAGGCTAGGAAGGGGACATTACAGTCCGCCTTCCCAAGATTACTTGTCCTCAAGCAATCTCAACTCTGGATGTTGTCGAATTTTCTCATTTTCCCACATTGCATCCTCCACAGGCAAGTTTTTCCGTTTGACCAAATACACCTTAATAACGCTCTTCCGAAGAGTCCGCTCTCTGGAATCTATAATGACCTCAGGAATCAAAATCAACTTATCCTCATCATCAAGAGGTGGCAACTCTAATGAAGGAACCACATTGTGTCCTAATATAATGTCCCCAAATTTTATGAGTTAGCATAAAGTTAAATTATTAATTTAAGTTGTCGAAATTAGTTAAATTAAAAAGGACAATTTAAATTTATAGTGCAAAAGTAACTATGAGTTGGGAAAGTTAATAAATTGTTGGCATTTCAATTAGCACCTCAGGAGTGCTTATTGGAAACGGACAGCTATTGCAAGTGTTATAGTATTGCTCTTCAAAATATCGAGAGGAAGATCTCTCTTTGTTGATGTTCTACGTAAAAAAGGGTACTAAGGTTCCTATCTTTTTTACTCAACGGCAGGACAAAAGGGTGCATAAACACAATGTGTCGTAGCTAAGCTTTTCTCTGGTTTTTGCAGATCTTAACTACGACTAACTATCCTACTTCCTCAAGATAAACAGAGCATGAGGGCATAGGAGCGAAATGGATGGGTGGGATCACTTGAATTCTCCGACTCCGTAGAATATGGTTGAGGCTCTGAACTCTCGGATATACGCTTGGGATAAGGTTTTATACAAGTGAACACTCTTTACGGTAGGCTGGATCAGAGACTTGTCAAGGAGGAGGAACCCCTGTCTGAGGTATAGGCTTGGAAACAGCTTACTGGAAACAACAAGGTACGATGATTTGGCTAACAGGATTCCCGAGGAGGTGACGACACCTGTCCAAAGTGTAGGCTGAAAGACAATTCATTAAACAACATCAAACTATAGCAATCGATGACAAAATATCAAAACTTAGATCAAATAAGCATATGCCATCTGACTTTCTTCTTCAAGCTTTACCAAAGAATTACAAAGGTTGGGACAGCAAAGGCACGAAATTATGCACAATTACGATCAACCAACAAACTCTCATCCAAGAGTGAACAAATACAAACAAGCAAACTCTGGCAACAATGGCGCAACAATTTTGCATAGTAAATAAAGGTTAAACAAATAATGAGCCCAAGGCTCTTATTTATAGAAACTCAAAGGAGTAGGCAACCCTAAAATATCCTTGAGTTAACAATCAATTCTTGCCAATCAACAAGATTTATTCCTATGTCTAAAAGTAGGTGAGCAAGCAGTTAACTGGAAAACTACTTCAGTTAACTGAAACTAAACAAAAGTCAAACGGGAAGTCTACCTCAGTTGACTGACACCTAACTAAAAGTGAACTTAAATTACAAATGTGGCTCCAAAATAGACATCCACCTTTAAAGGAGATCTGAGATCCACAAATCGTGGGAGTCAATTAGACATCCTAGATTAGTGGGATCTAACATGCATGATTTGTGCAGATCTAGAGTCAACTTGGAAAGGGGCATCAAGTTGACTTCAGTCATAGTTATTGCTACTTTGGAGGGTAGGACATCCTTCTTGAGGTGTTTGACACCTCATCACCATTGGTCAACGGTGCTTTTGTTCATTCGTTGACTTCTTCATACGGAGATCGTTACATGCTTGTCAATCATCAGCTTACTGCTTGTTAGCAACTTGATGTGTATCTCCTTCATTCTACTTCCCTTAGGAGGGTTAATCTTTTTCTTTTTGTCTGTGTTTCCACTTTGACGTGGAAGGAAGTGTAGTATTAACCGATGGCAGCCCTATGTTGGGAATGACTACCTTCCAAGTTCTTTTGCAACTTTATGTTTTTTGATGTTTTCCTTGACCTTTCTCGACGGAAGAGTATTGTATGATGAAACTGCGAAGTTCGACTGCCAACACTCCAACCATGAAAAATGCACATGAACTTGCTACATATGTAAAATTCCAACGATTACAATCCTCTAAACTGGCCTTGGAAGGCGATCAGATATACAAGGTGAAACCATTATGGAACCTGTGGACTTGTGTCTATGCTTGTCAATCTATCCAAATTGACCTCTAAGTGTGCCCGACGCATATCAGTGCCAGTCATTTTCAGAAAATCATGGAGTAAGACCGTTTTGGCCTTGTATTCGTCTCGGGAGAACTGCATTCTTAAGACCTTGAAGATTGACTGTGCACACGATGTTGTTCGGACAACTTTTTCTAGAACTACTAAAAATAGCCATGTCAGGGCAACATTTTACGAAAAATTCTGAGACATGGGTTTTGTTGAGAATGATTTTCTAAATAGACCCAAATCCTCAGAAATTCGAAAAAAGGAAATTTTCTATGACATGCAAGAGCCCTTCGGTGGCAAAGGCAGCGAGACACCAGAAAATGATTTTTGCCGGAAAAATCCAACACATGGGTTTTGTTCGTGCTTCAGAGCTGAACAAACCCAGTTTGTCTGTTTTTCAAAATTATGACTTTTTCCGGAAACCCTAAAAAATAGGGGCAGCAAGGCTACTTTTTTTGGAAAAATCCAACATGTGGGTTTTGTTGAAAAAGTTGTGTTGATCATACCCAGTTGGTCAGATTTGTGATTATCTGTTGTTTTATATGCAAGAAGATCTAAAACAAGGAAAGAGGAAAAAGACGTGAAGAAGATTGGAAGTTATCAGCTGTCAATCTGGAAGAATTATGCCTTTCGATGCAACTTCTGATAATAGTCCCTTTGTGCAACAGATCTTCAAAAATATGAAGAACAGTGAAAACCCCTATGTCAGATCTTCAAAAATGTTGGAGAAGAAAAATATTTGTTCTTGAGCTCGTTAACCTGCAAAGAAATAATGAAGAATGGATGCCTAGATGCCTTGATATGTCAATTTGTAATTGCAAGCATCAACTGGGCGTCCAACTCATGATTGAGCTTGATTTGGAGTTCCAAAAGCTGATTTCCACTGATCGTGGAGTGTTTGGCCTCTTTTTGCCTCCAAATTCTCTTAACTCAAGTCAACAAATCACTTTTGACTCTTTAGGCGTCCTTTTTGAGATTGAACACTTTTTCATCATTTTTTCGGCTGAAGTGCCTCCATTTGATCCTTGCTCCCGGTCGTTTAGTTGATCTTGAGCTGATGTTGATTGATTCACTGCTGAGATATGACAAACCTGGTCAAGTGTGCCTGGGAGCTGCAAAGCTCAAAGACTAAATCTAATGCCTTCAAATCAGGGGCACCTTTCTTCAACAGGGGCTCTTTTGACCAACACTTAGTCAATATCTTGACTGTTCTTTAATTTCATCATTTTTATCCTCCGTGCTCTGATCTGACGTGGTCATTGATTGGTGAGTCGAATGACTTTGCTTGATCATGTGTTGGGTAACCAGCTTAGTCCTAGAAAGGATGACTGGTATCTCAGCTCTTCAAAGTCATTTTAGGTCCTTCAAAAGCTTGGGCGCCCCTGGCCTGCAGGGGCACCTTTGGATTTTTGACTTATGATTTTCATGTTCTCAACCTTCGAGAGTGGCCCTAGTTCGATCTTTGTTGTCAGGTGTTAGATTACTCTATTGTCTTTGCTGACGGTGTCGTTGTTGAGATCGATCATAACGGAGAAGATCATCCTGGAGGTCGCTTAGCTTGCAAATAGCATTACACTACCCAAAAAGATGGGCGCCTTTCTTCAGCAGGGGCTCTTTTGACTAACACTTAGCCAATTTCTTGGCATTCTTCCTTCACCTTTCACCATTAGGTGTTTTCTGCTTGATCTTCGCCTCTGATTGCTTGACAGGTCCTGTGGATGCGTAGCTAGATTGATCGTGAAGCTAAGAGAGAACTGAACAGATGCCATGTATACAGCAGTGGTTGGAAACTTCATTAGGTGCCTCGGATTCAAAGGCGCCCCTGGCCAACAGGGGCGCCTTTGCTTTGTTATGCATTGATTTTCCACTAATTTTACATGCTTGAATGATTAATAGTTGTTGTCGTCTGATATGTCTCACAAGCTGACAAATAGGTTCACTACAGAGCTGAGCTGATGCTGGAGAGATTACCCAGAGACAGGCTTTTTCAATAGCTGAGATCTGGAGCATTTAATTCAAGGGCGCCCCTGTCTCATGTTTGACTGCCATTTGAAAACCCTTTCATAGCAGCATCTCTTGACTTCGCATGCATTCGTCGTTGATTGGTGAATCAAATGAGTTAGCTTGACAGTACGTCGTAAAGCCAGCAGCAACATGAAGAAGATGACTATCTTGGTGGAAATTGATGACTTCTTTTGATCCTCTGAATTCAAGGGTGCCTTTCTTCAGCAGGGGTGCCTTTTAGGTGCAAGTTCATCTTTTGCTTTGAAAAACTTCATCTCTTCATGCTTCACATTCGCCCTGCACCGTGACTGTCTCGAGAATTGTTGTTCACGATGTAGATGCGTGCATCCTTGCAATTACCTCCAGCATGTTGTGTGTACGGGTGTTGGAAAAATCACTAAGGCATTCAACTACACAACCTCCATGGTAGCGAGGCGTTCATTTTCCAGACTTAGCCAATTTTAAGCATTTTTCACTTTTGAAAATCCCCTTCGTCGCAAAGCATCTTTTCGAGCCTTTTCCACCATGGATTCCTCGTTGAAGCTTTTGAAGCTTAGCTCTCAACACCTGGTTCTGGCCAATCTGCCATTAATGGTTGCAAAACTCCTAACTTTGTTCCTGAAAAATGAAAATAGACCCACCAGAGTAAAACTAACTTTTTGGTGATTTTGACTTGACCAGTGTGATCGTGAAGTCAATTCATTCTATCAAAACCACTTTCAATCATTTCCGAGAAGGTCCTATTTTTAGGGGTTTCCTTAAAAATAGGGGCACGAAACCCTAATTTTCAATTTTTCAGAATTTTACACATATGTTCCTTGACAAAAACCCACAAAGACCTTATGTTTGGTTTAATCTAAAACAGACTTTTAACGGCATTTTTACATGATTTAGCTCAATTTAAGCAAAATGCCAAAAAAATATTTTGGGTACAACATAAATTAACTAAGTTACTTTTCAAAGTGAATTTTCAAAAAAAGAGTTCAAATTAAAAGTGAAAAGGAGAAGACAAGAATTCAAGAAGTCACACGAGGAGTTACGGAGAAAAGAATAAAAGCCTTCAAGAGGCTTATTGCAGGTATGCTTGGTTTATGTTCAGAACTTGGTTTTTGGAGTTGAGGATGGGAACCCTCAAATCCAGTGGATTGGATGAAAAACCAAATCCACTTGTAGGTGAATTTACTTCAGAATTCACACAGTGTTTTGAAAGATTATTTTAATACAAAATTGATTCTTCTTGTTATGCTATATTCATATTGGTGGAATTGCGGAGAATCAAAAAAGTTTATTCATCCTTTAAAAATGAGTATGAGTGCCCTTCGATTCTAATATTGTGAGCAACTGGTTTAAAAAGAAAGAAATAAAGAAGCCACCGGGTTTATTAATTGAGGTTGTTGAAGATTGATAGCTACGGTCTGATATAAGTGTCTAATCGTCGGGTGTTTTGATAAAGGGACTAACATGAAAGACACGCCCCATGGGCAAACGTGTCTCCACTCTATGGAGAACCGTCCGCTCATAGGACATGTCGATCATATGACGTGTCTCTTAAAACCACACCTCTTCACTTTGGGTCGTGCCTCCCCTTACCCTTACTTATGGGCGATCGGATCCTCTAGTGCATACATAGAAATTAACAAATGTTTTGCACTAGGAAATTTGCAGGGAATGGACAGATCAAATCTGAAGTAACTTCCTAAAACAACATGGTATCAGAGCACAGGTTCTTCAGATTTGGCCTCGTCAGATATTTGATAAGGGGCAGATCTACGAATTCCTTAAAGAGAGACTCTACCAATGCCTGGAGATACTTCGCAGGAACAAGAACCTTGGCACACATTCATTAGTCGAGGTTGTCTGAAGCCTCAAATCAAAGTAATTCGGGGATTGAGTACCTCGCACTATTAAAAGGTAGAATGACATTCAGTCGTAGAGTGAGAAGATATAATAAACACTGAGATTTGGACAGAAATCAAAGAGTTCAACGTCTAAGAGATTCAAGGGTCAATTCATAGTATAGGAAGGATTCTCTATCGCACGACTCCAGAAACTATTGGTGGACGTTTATGAGGCTATTTAGCATAGAGCAAGAACAATATTAAACCTGCGGCTAGGACACGCTAGAGGATCTGTGCCCAGGAACATTCAACACTTACAGTGACCGGTAGGAACCCGAAATCAGGCATTGACGCTGCTAGTAACCATTGTAAGTATCGACATCACCCTCCACGAATGTTGAGCATCACTTCCTCTGTAAAACAGAAGTGTTGTGTAAGAGTTCTATGTGTTGGCATTAAAAACAAATAAAAATCGTGGACTAAAGATCTTGATTGAAATTCCTTGAGTTAGTCGTCATCACCAGAGAATACGCGGGCCTGTGGCCACAATGCAACACTAGCATCTCGAGTGCCCTATCGTCGGCATGCATTCTGGAGCTTCTTCCAACACATGGAGTTGGGAAGGGAATCAGATTTCCTTACATTGCATTCACACTAAAGGCATTTTTTGTCACACGTTCTTCCTACTTCGTCGGGCATTGACTTCGTCGGAACTCCTAATAGAAGATTCTCTTTCCTACGCCTTATTCTACATCTCTAAGTCATGTGATCTCTTGAGTATACCAGACGAGATCCTTGTAATAGGTGAAGCTCACCGAGTGTCAATGGTTGTGTCGGGAAGGGCTCTTTTCTCAGTTTTGAAGGAAAGGGAAGGAGGCGCCACTATAAAGGGCGCCGAATTCTGATTATAAACCAAACGCACTAAATTCTGATTATAAACTAGATGCATCGACTCCATATCGCGCCTACCGTCGCTCTGTAATCGGGAGTGTGACTATCCAAGATGAAATATAATAATCAATGCTCTTGCCGTTAGGTTTCACTGTTATCGAAGAACATGTACACTGCTTGAGACAGCTGGTGCAGAACAATTTCGAAATCATATTTTTGTCGCTTCATGGTTGAGGAAGTCGGGCCCAATATAAGTCAAGAGGAAAGTTGAGCTTATGAGAAAGCATCAATAAATAAAGAAGTCTCGGGATTTATACACTTCTATCGATCCTATGGAGTGCTGAGACAGGTGTTGACTTACAAGGGACATGGCATTGATAAGAGGAGCTCACTTTTGCTAGCCGTCAAGCAGAGTATTTAAAATCCAAATAGAAGCTGTAATAAAATAGGAGAAGGCTTTAATTTTATGTGTTAAGTTTGTCATTATTCGTTAAGTTAGCGAACTCTCTCATTTCAAATACGAGAAGAATGGGTATCGTGAGATTGATCAAACGTCACCCAATTAGCATACTATTCAAGCAATATTATGTGGTAGGATTGATTCAAGGCAGAGTCGAGCTGAAATTGGGAAATCATGACATCATTTGTATAATCAGGTGGAGCTCAAGAATAATCTCTAGCCTGATTGCTCCCTAGGTCCATCGATCTATGGAATGAGATTGTGTCAAGATCTTCAGAGCCTGTTATCCAAGATCTTTGTGTTTCAGCGGTAATCTAGTCAAGTCTTATCTATGAAGTAAATTCAGGCTTCTCACTCAATACAATGATGGCATACCATCAATCTGAGGAAAGTTTAAAGAGTTTGAATGAGAAGTTGTTTCAGACCCTTGTTGTCAAAGATTAGCTTAACATCCTGATAGAGAAGTCACCATCAATACTCAAAGCAGAAATATTGACACATATGTATGGTGAGGTATGGGTAAAGGATACCTAAATCGGTAAATACCTTCTTTTGATATTCAATTGCAATCGAAGCCAAGAGTCTACATTGAGAGCAGTAGTGATCGACGCCACTGCAAAGGGCGGAGAGAGCAGATAAGGTGATCATTGATATCGATTCCTCATTTTTGCGTACAGGATTCTAATTTTAATGAGATAAGTATTGCATGGTTGAATAATGTTCATGAATTGTTGTGTAGTTATTAATTCATGCTACAACATTGAGATAATCAATCATGTATGCTTCTAGCAATGGTATTTTTTGAGATAGTTGAGTTTCATGAACTCTTAGTAATCTCTTCTTAATGCATTAAGGATGGATCAAAACGCATAAAAGATTGCTTTCAAGAAAAGCTTGATGCATCTTGTAAGTTGAAAAAATGGAGACACTGCTTGCAACCTTGAGATTGTCTGAATGGCTGAAGAAATCTCTTCGAAGAGGAAGCATTAACCTTAAGAGGGAGTTCTATGATTCAAAGTTGCAAGGACAAATACCAAATTCTTGAAGTACCTCTTCAGCAATTTGAGATCAGAATTACTCGTGTCTATCAAACTGGATTTAACATTGGTAGCTACGCAAACCTATTCAAAATAGAGTGATCTGGGATGAGGTTGAAGAGAACAGCCAAAATCTCTACTAAGGTGTGAGTTGGAAACCATTTCTCTAAAGCAAGTTTTATAGACAATTTTTGGTCGAGGAGGTCAGGAGGCTGATGCAAGTACTTAGAGCTTCTGAGGAAGTCACATCTTCACCTATTGCAATGCTTAAATTCTCTGTGATAGAGAGATATGAGGTGAAAGCCTTGTTCATCTCTGAGACTGAGATGAGGCAACATGTTGAGAGACTCCATGACGACAAGTTCCAGGATCTAACTTCAGAAGAGCCTCAAGCACCCGCAATATGGCTTAAGAGGGGGTGTTCGATATAAGCCACACCCGGACTGATGATGGGTTGGCCACAAGAGGCCAGTAGCTCAGTTGATAGAGCACTCCAGCAACAAATGGAAGGTCCTAGTGAATGCTCTAAGCCAGTTCATGTGCGAGCTAAAGGAAATTCACCTTATGACTGTAAAACACATATTGAGATATCTTCAAAGGCACTATTGGATACAATCTTCTTTTCAGAAAAGACCAACACCAACTAGATCAACCTGGATACTCTGATTCAGATTGGGTTGGGTGTGTAACCAATCGAAAAAGCACATCAGGATGTTGCTTCAGTTTAGAATCGGCTATGATCTCTTGGATCTGCAGAAAACAGTTTTTTTTTGTAAACACAAAGCTCGAATAGAAGTTGAACACATTGCAGCCTCTATGGGGGCAAGAGAAGCAGTTTGGCTTCGTAAATTGCTTGTGGGACTCCTTGATCTAAGCACATTGATATCCCCTACCATTATGCAAGAGACATGGTAGAAAGGAATGTAATCCAGTTGGAGTATATTAGTTCAAATGATCAAATAGCAGACATACTCAACAACCTCTCTCCAAAGTTAAGGTTGAACTCTTCGGGAAGAAACTTGGTATGTAATTTGATATTATGTTTGAAATTCAAATTGTTTATAAGTTGTACTAATATATAAAGATGTTTAATGTGTAAACTCTTTTGTCATGTGTGTGACTCCATGACCTTATGGGCCTACTCCCCCTGTGTACATTATTGAAAGGTGACGATCTTTCTAATAATGAGCACTTGTATTTGACATTGTAAAGTGACGAACTCTACAATGATGAGTTGATCTATCATGATAGATATCATGTGACTTGATATCTGTGGACATGTCATGATAGTATCTCTTGGACACTTTGATGGATATCATGGGACTTGATGTCATTTGAAGATCATTGTGATCCTTAAGAGATAATCATGGTGGATATTTATATATCCGTGGATATGCCATGAATTATGGTAGACATCATGTGACTTGATGTCAGTGCACATACCATAATGAAGATATGTTATGAAGAATGTCATGTGAATTGACACTTTCAGAAGCATACCATATCTTCTGATATCACGAGTTAGGTGATATCATTTTTACTTGATGAAAGTTATCCTCCCTAGTTAAAGAGGGAGTGTTGAATAATGAAGATGTGTTATGAAGAATGTCATGTGACTTGACACTTTCAGAAGCATTTCATATCTTCTAATATCACGAGTTAGGTGATATCACTATGTACTTGATTGGAGTTATCTTCCCTAGCTAAGAGGGAGTGTTGAAGATTGATAGCTACGGTCTGATATAAGTGTCTAATCGTCAGGTGTTTTGATAAAGGGACTAACATGAAAGACACGCCCCATGGGCGAATGTGTCTACACTCTGTGGAGAACCGTCCGCTCATAGGACATGTCGATCATATGACGTGTCTCTTAAAACCGCACCTCTTTACTTTGGGTCGTGCCTCCCCTTACCCTTACTTATGGGCGATCGGATCCTCTAGTGCATACATAGAAATTAACAAATGTTTTGCACTGGGAAATTTGCGGGGAATGGACAGATCAAATCTGAAGTAACTTCCTAAAACAATAGAGGTTCTCTACTGAATTTGAATTGCTTTTCAATGTCTCTGGAACATTTCACTAACAATGTGTTGGCAGAAATTGATAATAGAATTTGATAATAGAAATTGAAAATAGAATTAAGTTGACAGCACAGGAGCCCAAGAATGTAGTCTGGTGTTTGAGTGAGGTCGCCAAAATAATAGAGAAGTCTAATGGTCGCATTAATCGAAATTGCTAGCATTAAATCTTTATTGGAGTTGTAAGAGGAAAGTTGAATTATTCTTCTGGTGTCGTTTCAATTTGTATCAAGGGTAATACTTTGAAAGCCGTGGTAATTTGAAACTTCAAGGGAATGGCTTATTATTGAAAGAAAGTGCCGCTTTAAGGAGTTGCATATGGTAGAACAGAACATACAACTCAGGGGAACTTAAGAGTTTGGATGTCGTGAGTTTTGGGAGCCTTTAGTTGATAAACAATCGTTGTATTGTTTTGGACAGCGATGCTTATCAGGAGGCATCGATACATATTAAGGGAGTTGAAAGACGTATTATTTGTAACCGCTGCCTCTTTACATCTTGTAATCGCTTCATTAGCTTTGACTGCGTTTAAAATTTGGTGATAATAGTTCTTATGAGCCGATATGAAGTTATTGTATCAGTTCATTGTGAGAATTATTTGGGAAGGCATCATTTGCATATCCAAGGGAGTCGAAATCTGTCTTGTAAGTTGCAGCTTCAACAACTATTCGTATGAGCTGCCAATCCAATCATAAGAGTATATATTGACAATTAGCATCGACCATTCTTATCTTCCGATATTTGGGAATTCTCGAGTTGTTCTGAGTAGTTGCTCCTTATATATTATACACGTCAATATCAAAGGGAGTTGTGAGCATTGCGCCTTTGGAGAGGAAAGGATTCGGACTTTATAGGAGGTGTGAAAATTATAGATAATTCGGGTTGTTTCCAGTTCAAGGTTGATTTGGTTTATTTCAGGTTGAAGTCTCTTCAAGTTATTGGGAAATGCTGAAATTTTAGTTGCTATAGACAAAAAAAGGGAAGCCGTGGGTTTTTGAGGTAACCTGGGAAGAGAGCATGGCATTCCAAGCAGTGATTGTTATTACTTTTGGTCATCAAAGCATTACGAGATTATAGCGCAGCTGTTGGTACATTGGGAAATAATCATATTGATGAGATTGGTGATCATGCTTGAATTCAAGTTAGGGGAGAGGGGCTAGTAGTCGTGCAGGCTAACTTTGTCAGCATGTAGCGATTGATTGGAATATTGTAGAACCTTTGTTATTTTTTATTTTTTTGAAATGTAGACTGACCTCTTATTTATCTATAACTAAGGTTTGGAGGTGTGACTCGTCATGCAACTCGCCACATCAGCACATCTATTGAGGAGTGTCTAAAATTTGAATTTTTAAAGGTTCGGCCAAAACTTGATCATGGGACGCCTAATAGTTGAACAAAATATATCATTTGTTGCTTGTAGAATATCATATTTTTATTTAAAATAAAATTAATATACAACTTAAATGGACCAAATACCTATGGATAACCATAAATCTTTGATATCTCTAGCTTTCATATTCAACACAGATGGACCAATAGTTGAACACAAAAAAACTATTTGTTGTTATAAAAACAATACATAATTATTTAAAATACAACTTATATCAAACAAAAATGGACCAATAGTTGAACACTAAATTTTTTTGAAAATCCTTCACATTTAATGAGAAAATACATGTTATTTATTGTGCTCACCTTTTATTTTTGTGATAGGACAATCTATTAATATAAAATACTCCAATGCGTGTACATTGCTACCCCAATAGTTGTACACATAAGAACAATATTTTTTCACTATGATAACAATACTTGTTTAAATGAATGTCTTATTTTATTAAATGAGCATTTTATTTTTTGAGTGATACACTTATAGTGGATAGTTATGATATTTTATTTGAGACAAAGAAATACTTATTTCATTTCTTTATGAATGTATTTATGTTTGTTTTATATAACATTTAGAGGTTCTCATGTGTTCAAGTATGGGTCCATTTTTTATCAACAATTTGGTTATTTTTTATTTACATTTGGACTATTTATTACAATATATAGTATAAATATGCAGTAAGACTGGGTATTATAGTCACAATTGACTGCAAGACTATTGGACCCCACACGACTACTGGCCCCTCTCCCCTAGAGAATATAGTGTCTCAATTATTGTTCAAATATTATATGTGATGTTGTAACTTTGGGAACAATCTATTATATCTGCTTAAAAAATATATAACTTCATTAAGTGTTTATATGGTTCAAAATTGGAATAGTTGATAAATAATGTTTAATGTGGAAAGATAATGGAAATGTTATAAAGTCTATTCTTACTGTCCATCGGAAGGGTAAAAAGCAGATTCAAATCAGTCTTCATCAACTGTTTGACAAAATGCCTGAAAATGATCACTTGGTAAATTTAAAAATATTTGGGCTTCAAATCTAGTCAAGTTAGATCAAGGTAGGCTATTACACCTAATGCCTGTATACATGAAATACATTATGAACCCTACTGCTAGCTGGTAACTCAAGCTCATAGGTGACCTCCGCAATCCTAGGCGACCTCCACAATCCTCCTAGACACCCTGAAAGGACCATTTTAATCTAGGCTTATGTTTCTTAGCACCACTCTTCTTGAGAGAAGAATGTTTGTAAGGCTGAAGCCTCAAATACACCATGTCCCCAACATCAAAATTGTTCTCCACACGATGTTGATCAGCATATAACTTCTGCTGATTCTGAGTTTGTTGCAAGTTCTCCTTCAAAGATTTCGGGACATCCTGACTTTCTTGCAGCAAATGTTTAGCCTTAGGCCCTGTACTATCTCCAAAAAGCAAATCCAAAAAGTTAGGTGCCTCATATCCACAAAGAGCCATGAAAGGTGACATCCCAATGGACATGTGATAAGTGGAATTATAGCAGTATTCACCCATATGCAGCCACTTAATCCAAGCTCTTTGCTGCCCTGATACATAGTTTATGAGATATCCCTCCACCCATTTGTTGACTATCTTTGTTTGTCCATCTGTCTGTGGGTAGTAGCTCGTGTTGGGAGTGAGGTTTGTCCCACTCAACTTGAAAAGTTTCTACCAAACAAGACTTAGGAACTTGTTGTCCCTATCACTCACTACACTCTTGGGCATCATGCAATATGAAAATCTCCCTGAAGAATAAATCAGCCACCTAAGTTGTAGTGTATGTCACTGAAATAGGGAAAAACAGTGCAAATTTAGTTAACCTATCAACCACCACATATGCGCAATCCTTGTTCTGCACCTTAGGCAACCCAATGATGAAGTCCATGGAGATACATTCCCATTTCTGATTGGGAATGGGCAACGGCTGAAGTAAACCAATTGGATAAGAGTTCTCATTCTTATTTTGCTCACAAGTAGGACACTCTCTCACATACTTGAGGTCTTAGTTTTTAAGTCCCTTCCAAGTAAATCTTTCCTGGATCTGCCTGTAAGTCTTGAAAAAGCCTAGGTGACCAGCCATGCGTGCATCATGAAATGTCCTCAATATCTTCCCCTTAAGTTATGAAGTAGGAACTAAATAGATCCTCTCCTTGTGAATGATCAACTCATTGAGCACTGTATAGCTGTCATCATGAATAGTGCCCTTTATAATCCCTGCTACCCAAGAATCCTTGGCATACTCTACTAAAATAAACTCCCTCCAATAAACAGCAAATCTCAACCAAAGAACATAAATGTGGCCTCTTGGAAAGTGCATCAGCAACTACATTCTTTTTCCCCTTGACATATACAATGTTGAAGTCATATACTTGTAGTCTACTAACCCAATTTTGCTACCTATCATTAACATCATTTTGGTTCAAAAAATATTTGATGGCTATTATGGTCCTTTTTCATGATAAATCTACCCCCTACTTGATATGGCCTGAATTTGGCTAAGGCATGCATGATAATCAACATTTTTCTATCATAGATTGAGTAGCTCTTCTCCAACCTCTCAGTTTTCTACTCTCAAATGCTATGGGGTGCTTCTCCTACATCAAGATTGCCCCAATGCCCTCTCCTGAAGCATCACACTCCACCTCAAATGGTTTGGAGAAATCCGGTATTGCCAACACTAAACATGAGGACATCAAGTGTTTGAAGTGATCAAAACGCTTCTATGCTGAATCGGACCATTCAAATGCCCCTTTCTTTGTCAAATCTGTGAGTGGGGCTGCAGTCTGTGAGAAACACCTAACAAACCTCTTGTGAAACCCACACAGACCAAAGAATCCCTTAAGTTGAGTGTGATTCATAGGAGTACGCCAATCAACAATAGCCTTGATCTTCTTGGGATCAACTCTCACTCCCTTTGCATTAATGATATGCCCTAGATAAAGAAGCTCTATCATAACGAAATCACATTTGGACTCCTTGGCATACAAGGACTGATGCAGGAGCATCTAGGGGTACTAGCAATCATGCATCACCAAAAATATTGCTAATTTATTTTTCTTGTTTTCAATAAGGGCTAAGGTGTGGAAAATAAATATTTTAATTTGCAATAATGTGATTTTCCCTTGTGGTGATATGTAAATGCAATTTTTGGAAGAAATATGCTGAGGTAAATATTTCCAAGGTATTTAAATGGTGAAATATTCCTTTTGGGTGTTCATTTCTTGGTGGGGACCACTTGGGGTGCATGTTCTTGCACTTTCAATTGCATGCCTTGCATACCATTGCATGTTTGTGCCACAAGTTTTGCATGTTGTTGCATGTTTGTATTTGGAGCCATCAAGGCCGCCAAAAATCAATCAAGATGAAAGAATTGACCAAATTTGATTGGCCATGGTTTAAGTGCCCATGTGAAGGCCATGTGAGCATTGAGTAATTTTATTATTTTTATGATTATTTCTCCAAATGGGGCGTCAGTTTTCCAAGGAGGTGTTTTTCTTATGGTTTTCCAATGGTTTGGGAAAAATATAGTGGTTTTCTCATTCGAAAACTTCTAAATTATGATGCATTGTCATTTGGGGAGAAGGCTTTGAGAGTTTTTGTAGGTGAAGATGGGGAGATGCTGCCGAATTGAAGAGAGGATTTGAAGACTCCATTGTTGCATATTTTTGTTTGCATAGAAGCCCATGTTTTAGTGAGCTAGTGAGCTCCACATTTTGGGAGATAGTGAGCTAGTGAAGTTTGTGTGAAAGGAGCTTGAGAGATTCAGCTGAAAGAAGGTTGAAAGAGACCAAGAAGACATTTTTGTTGCAGGTTTGAAGGTAACAGCAACAAGATTTATGATTTCGTGGTTTGTTTGCAATAGTGATTTCTAATGACGAATGCAGGTTGAAGGAGATAGAATCTTGTTAAAAAAGTTGGATTGAAGGAGATCAATTTTGGATTGATCATTGCTGTTTTGTATCAGTAATATTTCAGATTTATAATGATTTCCATCAGCCCATATGGCTGCACAACCATTAGTTTTTGTTATGCTATGTAATTCTTGAATTTCTAGGAGATTTTGAATGAACAAAGAACACTTCTTGCAGATTTTTTGTTGTTTCAAACCATTTCTTAGTTGCATTTTCAGATTGTTGTGAGTATGTGAATGAGGGTTGGTTTCTTACTTCATCAAGGACTCACTCTCCAATATGCTCAAGACCTCCTCAAGATGCCTCAGATGCTCCTCCCAAGTTTTACTGAATATCAAGACGTCATCAAAAAATATTAAGACAAACTTCCTCAATTGTTTCCTGCACACCTACTTCATACAACTCTGGAAAGTAGCTGGTGCATAGTCAACCCGAAAGGCATCACCAAAAACTCAAAGTGTCCAAATTGGCATTTGAAAGTTGTCTTCTCATATCCTCTTTCCTCATCCCAATCTGATGGTACCCTGATCCGAGATCTATCTTGGAAAAGTAACAAGCCCCATGTAGCTTGTCAATCAACTCATCTATTTGCAGAATGGGATACCTATTCTTAATTGTTTCTTTGTTCAGTGCCCTATAGTCGATACACATCTGCATTGTTCCATCTTTTTTCTTCACTAACATCACCACTGATGCAAAAGGGATTTTGTTGGATCTAATGTGCCCCATCTCCAATAATTCCTTAATTGCCTTTTCTATCTCATCCTTATGTCTCTTAGGATGTCTGTAAGGTGTGGTAAGTACTGGTTTGGCACCCTCCTCCAGCTCTATTACATGCTCTATCCCCCTCTTTGGTGGCACTCCGGGAGGAATACTCCCGAATACCATACTATGTTGTGATATCAACTTTTGAATGTTTGGATGGTAATTGCTCTTTTGCTGATCTACAACTATAGGCATGATAAGACACTCTACTCCCCTCTCAACTTTCTCATGTTTGATTAACTGTTCCATCCTTTTGAAGGACACCACTCAAGGCCCCCCATCTGATAGTCCTTTGAGCACTATCTTCTTCCCATTGGCCTCAAACTTTATTTCCATCTTCTACAAATGAAAAGAGAACTTCACAAGGGACTTCATCAAATGCATTCCCAACACCATATCGGTGTCCCCAATGTTAACCACATAAAATTCATCATTCATCTCATACTCCCCAACTGTAAACTCAAGTTAGAGAGCTTAAGGGTACAAGAAAGTTTGTACCCATCAGTTACCATGACCTTAAACCCCTCATGTTCTTCCATTTGTAACCTTCTCCTGTTCACAAACCCCTCATCAATGAAATTATGAGTGATTCTTGTATCAATTAGCACTATGGTTCCTTGCCCCTGCAATGTCCATTTAACTTTGAATGTGACCGCCTTTTGGATGCAAGAGAATTGGGCAATGGTACCACCACTCTTTGGCTCCTCATCCAATGAGTTTCCCTCTTCACTACTCTCCGAATCAGACTGCTGATCTGATTTTTCTGATGTTGTTTCATCAGCAGAAAAACATTATATTTGCTTTGCTTTCGCCTTCACACTACATTTGTGAGATGGGTCCAAGGGCTCTCTATAATGGAAGCGTAATTTCTCTTTCAAAGGTCATTTAGCTTCTCATTATCCAACCTATTAGTCTCATGACATGGATGGTGTGTCTCCTTATGAAAATATTTCTTATCCTTGTCCTTCTTATGGGGAAAACTCTTAGATTGAAATTTTATTCTAAGAGTAGAAATCTCCATATCTTTGGCCTTCTTAATGGCCTCCTATAATGAAGATAGATTAAGGGCCTTAATTCAACCTCGCAAGGGATCCGAAAGACCATCCATGAAAAGCACAATAAGCCTCCTCTCTTAAATATCTGTGACTAACACTGAAAGTATCTAAAATTCTACAAATCATAAATTTCTTCTATTACTCAAGCTGAAAAAAGTCTGCTACCATTATGTGGGTGTCAAGGAGACTTAGACATAGGTTCAAGTTGTGAATGCAATGAACCTGCCAATGATGGCTTGCCAACCTTTCATTTTGCCTCCTCATAGCTGCCACAGCTGTTTGCCATTTGTCTGCCTCCCTCTCCAAATTAGATATCATCTAACGCCTAGAAGCACATACCCAACTGTTGAACAACGTGTGACCATGAAAGCCTTACGAAAACTTGAAAAACGTTAAATATACTACCCCATTTGATCGAAACAAAGACACAAAATATGCTTGGGATTTTAAGCTGGAATGACTTCTTTCTAAATCAATGAACAATATAATACCTGTGAGGCTTCCTTCTTTCAGTACTTGTGATGTCTTTGAGCAGTATAATACCCATTAAACAAAACAGCAGGGTACTACCTAGCACCCATGACTCCTCTTTACAGCTTGGACACAGACCTATCAAACAAACCCTCACACAGGAACACAGAAAACAAGTCATAATCAAGTAGTAAACAAGCTATCAAACAAAAGACTTGAAAAAAGTTCTTAAAATTCACAAAAAGTTCTTAAAAGTCATAATAAAGAATTTCTCTACAAGATTTGTGAGTCTTTCTAAAAAACACATGGGGAGTTTCTAACATTACTAAGTCTTGAGTGATAGGGTGAGTTATTTGCAAGCCTAATTGCACATGAGATTGGCAACTAATCACTGAATTTTACAACTATGAGAGAAACTTCTTTTGAATTGGAACCATGGTTCCAAATAACGGCTTCAATTAGCAAAATCTTTAACCATACTAGGTAATTTTCTAGAAAAACATAGCTTAACATTAAAACTATTTTTGGGAGCAATGTAACTTAAAATCTCTGATAAGGCTCCTACTATTTATAGAGTACAAACCATGTAGTCTTGCCATACAGTCCAATGTTGAATTGTCCTTAAATAACTTTTACCCATTCAAATTTAAAAACCATTGCATGTTGTTCCCCACAAAGAATAACTTCACAATAGCCTTAAACTGGAATCTTCAGCATAAAATGGTGTATTACCGATCTTGTAATGTCCCCATTTTCGCGAGCATCAGAGTTGGAGGATAAGCCTATCGTTTGACCCTCGTAGGCTAATGGAGTTGTTTAGAGGGTCCTGTTTGGCAACTATCTGGTTTGTCATTTCCTCCAGAGCACAGTTGTTCAGGTTGGCCTTCGTTTGGTGATTTAGAACTCAGATTCACACACTGACTATTTATTGTAAGTAAGTAGGTCAGTGGAGTCCAGTGTTTCTATTTACAGTAAGGCACCTGGACATGTGGTGAGTTCAACGTTGATCCCAGTTTTCAGTTGACCGAGCGAAATAAGGAGAAATGTGCAAGTTATATTATTTAATTATTACTAAAGGTGACTTTAATAATAATTAATCATTAAAAGTACATTATAAAGTTATATTATAACTTTATGTCTAAAGGGGCCATTTAATGACTTAAAATGCATTTAATGAATAATTAAATTGGGCACCCACTTTGAGGAATTATAATAAAGTTATTAAATGCACATTTAAAATTATTATTAATGATTGGAAAGAATCTTCTAGATGGGTCGACCTCTTCTTGGAGAGATTATAAAAAGGGATCAACGAAGGCTATTTTATCATCCAGGATTTGATATTTGATTTTGAGTAACTTTGTTGTGGAGACGAAGAAACCTAGGGTTTCTACAATTTCTACATTTTTAATCAATGGGAACGAAAACTCTCATTGATTGGCATAACTGAGGTTGTGAAAAATCTTCCGAAGGGTTGCCCTATCAGATTGGCTTCATCCAGGAGTCAACATTGAGTTTCATTGGTGAAAGATTTGAGAAGTTTACAAGGGGTTTGAAGAGCAGATTTTAGATTGTTGAAATAACCATCATTGGAGAAGAAAAATCAGAAGTTATTGATCTGCTGCTATAGTGACGTGAATAGTACCCATGCTACAGTGACATGAATAGTATCCACGCTACAGTACTAAGGTATTTTAGTGGATTTTATCACAAGGATTTACAAGGGTTTGATAGATTATGATTAGAACAGTAGTATTCCTCTGTGGTTGCATTTGAGATTACATTTCCAGCTTTCAAGCTTCATTCTCGAGCACATGTGAAGCCATTAGAGGCTGTACAACATCCATAGTGCTGGACGTGTTGTCTAAGGCAGAGAACGCCTCATTTATTGTAGAAGATTGCATCTATAGAGGGGGCTGAGTTAGTGGTTCGTTCTGCTGCAATTACTAACAGCCTGGCAATCATCTATTAGAGGTCCAAGTGCTGGTATTGGAAGCCATACAGACTTCATGGTTGAGCAAGTTTCATCTATGCAAAACACCTAAGGTTCAAAGCTGCTGGGGTTTTCATTCTTAGCACCTAAAGCTTGGCTCTTACTCTCTATCGAATATATGGTGGAGAACTCACAAATAGTGACAAGGCGTCCATGGATTATGCTGCTGTAGCTAATATTCATTTCCAGAAATTGCTGCTATAAGTTTTCCAGTCTGCTGTAAATGTCTTTTCACACCAGCTTCATTGCACATTCATTTTGGGTATGATTTCCATAGTTGCAAGAATTGTATGAAGTCTAAAATAAATTGAATTATATTTGCAAATACAAATAGATCAGTTTTCCATCTTTCGAGCATTTACTTTCAGTCTGTTTCTATATTGCAAATTATATGTATTTTGATTACCTACCTAGCAAAGTATCATTAAACCCAAGTCAATCAAGTTAAACAAGGGCAGAAAATTTGTATTCGCAAGAATCCGCCTGGAGAGTGTTCTTACAGATCTTCAGAAAAGATAACAAGCTTACATGTCGGATGTTGACAAAATAGGTCTAAAGCCGCGAAATACATTGTCTACATGATTATTGTCAAGCCACTTGACCCTTTCAGATAGGACACTCTTTGGCAACTTATTCTTCATTCTGACCTGTTTGAAAAGTAGTCATAAAGAATTATAAATAAGTAAACCTATATTAGCCATTTGTAAATACTATTCAAATTATTAAATACAATGTATTTGAATTAACAAATGCATAATAAACATTAAAAAAAAAAAGTCAAATAAGAATAAATATTATAACATCTACGATAAGCAACAAATTGTATTACAACTCAGGGAAATGAATAAAGGAAACCAAGGAACAAAAATATCAATTACAAATGTGATTAGGATCTGATGACAGCTAGTCAGATAAACACAACTGGGATATTACAAAAGAAACTAAACAAAAATATATAATATTGATGGCCACAAATATGTTACATATACTTATAAAGGATTCTAATTACTAAACATTTCTCTAAAATAACCAAAGAGTGCTCAAGGATAATCCAAAGCAAATTAGAACGCTAGAAAAGGATAAAACTTAAGAGCTTATGTTTTGGAATGTATTACAACACAGGTCGAGAACAAGACATTTCTGAGCTATCAAGGTATTTTATATGTCTGTAGTCAATGTGTGATAGCCATTCCTTGAGGTAAGAGGGTTAAGGGGAGCTTTGGTAGTAGGATCCAGAGACATTTCTTTCAAATGGTCAACAATGTCCAAAAAGACTATTGCAGCATTTACAAAGTATTTCATAGGATTGAATTGCATTCATTTATGGAAAATCTAGCATATCATATATGTACTAGGCTGCCTTTTTATGACCCATCTATGTTCTACCAATGTTAGCACTCAACTGGAAATGGTCTCTCCTAAACAAAGGTAGGAGGAAAAATAATGTTTTGTCTAGAATCTAGATACTGACCTGCTACTATGTTTAACCTTTATGAGTGTTTTTCTTCTATAACATCACCCAATTCCATTGCAATAAACCATTTAAGTGGGCTGAGTAAAATTCTGCATGCAACTTCACATGGATTTCAATTTTGCTGATTTTGTCCTACTATTTGTGTAGGTTCTCAATAAAGATGTCATACATCATCAATACAATAAACTAATGCAAAATAAATCACTAATAATTAGTTCAAAGTTGTAACTGCAAGATAATAAGCAACACCATAGATCTTACAAATTTAAACAAAGAAGGAATTTGAAATAGATTCATGAAATGAGATTTATAGCATCTAAAATTTCATCTCAAGAACTACAATATGATATAAGAGTACATTTCTCTATATTACCATGTAGCAATGTTCATTAAAAAAAAAGGTAAAGAGAATTCACAATTTTAGCTTTAGTCATCATCTCTATGTTACAAGGCAATGACAACATGTTGACTAGAGCACTTATCTTAAGGATATTCTACATGTTTGTTTCATTGATCATGTTCACCAAACTGCAACTAAGATAAATAATCTTTTCTTTTTAATTTTGAAACTCAAAGGTAAGGGAATTGTATACATAACAGTATTAATAAATTTGGCTCAAAACTGGTGAATATATATGTAGGTCCCAAATCATGCAAGCCTAAATGAGCCTTGCCACCTAGAACCCTAAAACCCTAACACTAACAATCCATGGCTATCTAATTTTCTTTTTTAATAGTATATGAATGAATAAGAATTTGAGATGTTGAAGGAGGGATCCAACACTAGAAGGTTGCTCGGCTTGTGAAAAGGAAAATATATGGAATACTATAAGGCCTATTAGAGTTTTAATTTCTTCCTTCAAGGAAAACAATAAACAGAACAGCATGTAAGGTAAAACCTTTCTTTGAACTAGAAGGGGAAGCTCTGTTGTAACAAAAACTAACCCTGGAACTCTAAACAATTGGTATTCAGTATGCAATACAAACATCTTTCTTTAATTCTCAAGAAAGGCCACAAGGCTTATCAGCAGTTCTGCTTAAGACGAGATTTTTACATCTTTTCTTTTGAAAGTTAACACCTACAATGGCTACAAATTTTCACAATCTCTTGCTAAAAACAAAGAACAGAAAGCATGGGTAAAACACAAGGATTGAAAACAATAAACTGATTCAACAAACTGATAAATGACTATGATATAAGAAGCTACACTAACCTCTTTGATGAAACCTACAATACAAAGCCTAGACTTTTAAAGAAAGACTATTTGATTTGATAAGTCAACAAACACAAGATTACACAAGACAAATTGAAAAATAATTCTAGGAACAAGTGGGCATAAGATTAATATTCCATAAAAGTCCAAATGCCAATGCCACTTATTTATAAGCATTTACAATGTGTTGCATGTGAAAATAAATAAAAACCATACTAAAATTTCCTACACTAAAACTGATTTGCTTGCACACAAATCAAGCCTAACATACAAAATTATCTTCAAATACATTATCTAAAACAAGAGAACCTCAAATAGAACGCCTCTAAATAGACCTTTTTGAAGATCATCTAAAAATAGTTATCTCCAAAACATAACATTGGCTAAAAATTAAAAAAACATGGGATAAGAATAGCTAGTTTGGTGTTCTTTGGCTCCTCCCATTGATTCTAATGTTGCACCTTTGTTCTAACCATGACAAATTCTCAAAATACACCTGAAATCCTAGCAATTCATCCTTTGCTTGACAGCAACCTCAAAATGATCTCTGACAAAAATCAGGCCATCGGATTTGAAGCTTTCTACATGAAGAGTGAAGTATGATAAAACTTCCAATGTTTTATCAAACTATTGATGACTGAAACACACTGAAAAATACCATTGAGGAAGACAAATGATCAGAAATTGCTCATAACTTTGCTGATAACCTTGCTGAAAGTGAACAAAAAGAGTCTTCAATGATGCTTTGAGAGAATGAATGAGTGACGAGACATCAAACAATTTTATGGAAGAAGCTTTTCCATTTTCTATCTACAAAACACTCTTCTGGGACAACTTTAGCCTTGAAAGCATTGCTGACTTCTTTTGCATGAAATTTGTCCAACCAATGAAGAAAAGTGTGCTCACACACTATAATGGGTACTTTTGAGTTCTAATTTTCACTTGACATGGACATTTAGCGACTAGGAGCATGCTTTTGAACTTTTTGTCACTTTTTCATATTTTGATATTGAAAGATGGTTCTCTCCTAAGCAAAGCATGTGTGTTTCGCCTCCATGAGCAAATTTTGTTATATTTTAACTTTTACTTTCCTCATGGAGCATGTTTTTTGAGCCTTGGTGCATTTTTCCATGTTTTGATGTTCATTTTTTCAATGAGGCACACTTTTTGGGGCTCTTCTCCTATTTTGTCCTTAAGTAAACTCACTTGAGAAAAGCATGTGTTTTGGTGTTAAAGAGCCTCTTTGTTCTATTCTCAAGTTGACATTGCTCTCCATCCCAATCACTTTTTGTTCTAATTTTGAATTGACATCAGACAAAATGTAAAACATTTCAAAGTCACTTTTTGACCTACTATGCTCTTTTCTTCACTTAAAGTCAACTTTCTAGACTACTATGCACTTTTTGTTCAAAAATTCACTTTTAGTTCAAGTACACTCAATTGAGGTGCACTTGTTGGATCCTTTGGCACATTTTCAAACACAGGTGCATTCTATGGTCCTTTTGCACCTTTTGGTATTGACTTAGAATATTTTTGTCTTTCCTCCCTCATCTCCGCTCCAATTATCACTTTGTCAAATGCATTTGAAAACTCTTTTCATTGGCCCTACGAAGACATTGACTAGAATAAAAAACAATAAACTCCATGATCATGAGAGACAATGATTCAATTGTGGCTCACAAAAATGAGGAACGTCAAGAACTTGACCCAAAAGATGACTCAATATGAAAAAAAATGTATGTGTACAATGAGACTGAGCTTCAAAACAACAAAAATCCACATGAAGATCACTAATTGGCGATGATATCTATAATGTCCCCTTCTCGTCAGTGATCAGTTCATTTGCTCATCAGCCTATTCTGGAGGCCCGTAGGCTTGTTGAGGTAAATTTAGGGTTTTTTTGCTTGGAGATTTTGAGGCATTTCTAGGTGTTTACTATTTATAGTAAATACTATTTTTGGCAGTGCTTCAGCATGTTCTTATCCTTGTTGGAGCAGTTGGTATTTTTGGTGTAGCTTTCAAAATGCAGTATTTGATGACAATTATTTAATACAAGGCAATTAATGTTATGTTTCATTGTTGACCCCTTGGCCTAGAGAGATAACTTTAAGTTGTTTAGAAGAGGGTCATTGAGGGGGTACGCCTCATGGAGTTAATTGTTTAACATTTTCCCTAAAGTTCTTATTGCCTTGGGATGGACGCCTTTGAGATGAGATAAAGTGTTTTTTTTTTTTAAATTAAAATATTGCTAAGTGAGAAAGGCGTCCCACTTCTTGGAGGAGTTATAGAAGGAGAAGAGTCACCTCTCTTTCTATAAAAGAGAGATTTTCTCCAACATTTTGGTATCTCAAGTTTTTGCTAAAATTATGTTGTCGAAATGACTACTCATTTTGCACTTCGAGGAATGCTGACCTCCTAGTTTCAATCCAATTTTGTGTTTGAAAGATAACACCTAGTTGGTTTCTAGACTGCTTCTCAAATCAGACTAGCAGATAGAGCTTCAAAGTGGTGAATTTTGGTGTGATTTCCAGATTTCAAATTGTTGGTTCCTACATAGCTGAAGGTCGAATTCGTTTCCAGCTTCTTGTATGATTTTTATTTCATTGTGGGCATTCAATAATCTCATTACTAAGGTCATGGCGACCCTTGCTAGTGGTTTTCAGATTTTTATTTGAAGTTTGTGATTTGTTCTTGCAAAATCACCCTTGCTAAGGGCCATACCATTCTGTGAGCATTGGGAATTGTGCAAATAAATTAATGATTGCTTTTTGAAGCTGTTTTTTCATCATGACATGGGCGCCTATCCTCCAAAGGTTCATTGCATTTGATTTCACTCAATTCGGAGGTAAATTGATAAAGTTATGAGCATTTCATTGATTCACAGGTTGTTGGTTTACAGTTTCAGTTTGCTGGTTTTAATTATCAGACTTCAAAAAGATCAGGTTTTGGCTTCATTTTCAATGTTTGAGAGCTTTGTAATTTGAGAGAATCATTCTTCACATATTGGCATTGTTTTATCATTGTAATACTAGTAAACTGCAGATTATTTTGATTGTAAGGTTGTGCATTAGTAGTACTAATCCAACCATACGTTATTGCTACATTTACTCGTAATTTCTAAAGCAAACATTAATTACCCCTGGATGGTTTACCGCCAGTGTGGAGAATAAATTTTGTATCTCTCATTCTATCCACTGAAAAGTGGAGAATCCCCACTCAAGAGTGGATGCCTGCCGCAGCGGATGAATTGTTTATTTGTAATTTCTTTCCCCCCAATGTTTTAGTGGAAGAGTGGAAATTCTCTCATGGCTGGTTATCAGCCTAAGTTCATTCAGTTTTGTAATTAGCACTCCACCATATGTTAGCACCTCGCCTTCTAAAGGATCTTGTGTGCACATTCTTGGTGTTGAGTTTAATTCCTCTCATTCAATTGTAAGCATTTCAGTTATTGATTAAGTAGATTCTAAGTATCCTTTGACCATATGCCCGCCCCTCCTCCTTAAATGGTTTTAGGGCGCATTCTTGGTTAGAGTTCTTTTCCACATCATTTCGGTTTGGAGCTAACCTTAACGGGTGCATGATTACATTGTAATTGTCATTGAAAATCAAAAAAAATTGAGAGGGTATCTTTCAATATCATTGCCAAAAGCATAATAATCATGCAATGAACATGTAGATTAAGATTCATGACAAGTGATGCAAACAAGAATAAGGGGTCAAATTAATGACAACATGTCCATACAACCATGTCCAAGTTTCTCTGAGTGAACCCAAATCAACACAAGATACATTCAATAAATTTATATTTCTTTACTAATTACAAGAAAGCTAAAGATGCTACATGCAAGAATTGTTGCTGCAAAACAAACACTACAAGTAAATTCTTGTTCTAAAATAGAACATTATATGTCATTTGTTTTACTGCTGCTATTCCTTTTCAAGACAATTCAAACTGAAACAGTATCTACAACAAAACCACTTTTTCCAATTATGTGGGGAAGTGTTGGTGTGTGTTTGAATCGCCACCATTACCATGAATTTATCCTCTCTTGAAAAGTAATTGCAAATACCTAGAAGATAATACAATGACTCCAATGTTTCTTTTGGCCAGGTTATGACATATGGACAAGGTCAGTGGGCGTTGTGATTTGCTGGTAATCACAAGGGGACTTACATAAAATTCATTTCGCGAGTTGAGGACTTAGACAATTTTATCATTGAAGCTCCTTTTGATGGGTATTTCAGATATTCCAAAAAAAAAAAGGCAAAAAGGATAAGGGTTTAGAAATCTAAACTACGCCTAAGAACTCAAGAGACGGCAGTGACGAGATAAAATAGGGTAACCACACTTTGTTTCGCCTCCTTTGGACAACTACGCAAAGTGGGTGCAATCTTCAAAGGAAGTGATAATAATTTTCATGTTTGAATTGAAAACAAACAGAAGTTAAGCATCCACAAATCAACGGCTCAGACTAACTTTACACATCAAATGCAAATCATCCATTTGACAAAAGTATGAGCTAAATTTTATCTATCACTGCTATCAAATCTATCATCCACTTAACAAACATATAAATGAAATACTAATCTAATTCTACTCTAAGTGTTGAAGGAGAAATATTAAACCTTGCACACTATTTGAAAACAAAAGTGATTCTAAGCAAATCATGCACTAGAGCTTTTATTGACGGAAATAGTCTTGTCGCAACAATATTATACTACTCACTTCACAAATTGTAAATGAGAGCAATCAAGTTTATATAGAGTTCATGAATTTGAATAAACGGCTCAGATTAAAAATGAGCCAACAGCCAAGATTAAAACAAATAAACCCTAATTAGGGTTTCCCAAAATGACTTCAGTAAACAGAGAGTTGACAGGGTGATGTGGCGCTTTGGAGCTATTTTCAAGGAATTACATCCCGATCCTCCCGCGTCGCCGTGTGTTCAATGAATCTGGACACGATCAAGGCAACTTCATCCATGGTGACCTGAGGAAGCATTCCGATTCTGAATTCCAGTCCGTCCACACTCTCGGTCGCATCTGGCAAAGGTATCCTCCCACTCTGGCTTGGTCTTCTCAAAAGACTCTCGGATGCTTAAGAAGTTCGCCAATTTGGCCCAATCCTGCTTCAAAATAGGTCCTGTGATGGCAAAGATGCCTTCTTGGACCTTCCCTTTCAAAACCTCTAACTGCAGGTCATTCTCTCGTAGAGCCTCCTTATCCAGGATATCGGCAATCATGTTGAGAAGTTTGGCCTGAACTTCTTTGACCTGTTCTTCCAATCTGATACCATCAACCTTCACCCTCTCCAAGACTTCGCCTCGTGCCGTCAAGGCCCAATACCAGGTGTGGAAGTCATAGGCTGCTCCTGCTGCAATAACACCTCCGTCTATCAAGCTCCTGCTTAGGAACTCCTTTCAGAATCCTAAGGCAAGGGATTATCCTATCTTGCACATCCGGAAGGTTATCCCATACTTCTGCCAAAGCAGCCAGCCTAGAAAGTAGGGCGGTGGACTGACCATAAACCAGAGTCAACCTCTCCACGAATGCCTCAGCTTCAGTCCCCTTTGCTGCTATCCATTCTCTGGCTTCCCGAACGGTGACCATGTTTTCTTCTATCTCCTTAACGGCCCCTGTGAAGAGTTTGGAAGTAGAGAAGCTGCCGTGTTGTCTTGATCAAGTGGCTTGATCAGGTGCTGGATATACTCCTTTAGGCGCTCAATTTCTAACTGGCACTCCTTCCTCTTGGTTACCTCCTTTGCCAACCTTGACTTGATAGTGGACACTGAATTGTCCAAGTCTTCAATTTCTTGGCCCTTCATGGTTGGGCCCAAGTCAATGGTTGTGATGGCATAATCTTGTGGAGCCATGTCCTCCTGTGGCCTGTCCACTGTAGGCATTGCGATCTGCACTGTCCTGTTGCCGGCTCCATCTCTCTGTATGCTCGAGAATTTCTTTGCTGGCTTCTTAACGGCAGTCTGCGTAAGTCTGGCCAAGAAGTCAGCAGTGTCATTCTCTTCTGGCTCCTCCACTGGCGCCTGTACTTTCAGCCTCTCTCTTAGCCAATCCGGGATCGTCGGCTGCTCTATGCCCTCATCCTCAGGCCTGTCTTCCCTGTCAGGAACGTCCAGAATTCCCCTAAGGGCTGAAATCATTCCTTCCTGGAAATCCTTATTTTGGGTGTCCATATTTTCATCATCGGACTCCAATATTTCTATGCCCGTGGGAGATGGTGGTGCATCTTCATCCGGCTGACACTCCATATTGTTTTCCGGAATCGGGGAAGGATCCCTAATGTCAGCCAGTGAAGCGTCTACAGTAGCCAGCATCTCCTCAATATTCCTAGATGCGGCCGAGTGGGAAGGCTTTACCTTAGCCTGCTTCTGAACTGGCTCCTTGCCTGCAGCTATCTCCTTCCTTTTCCTGGAAGTGGTGGCCTCTATCATCTCTACGCCGTGGGATGCGTCCGCATTGGAAGAATAGGATTCCGCCTCACTCAACATATCATAAGTTAAGGTTATCCTTTTTCGCCGGAGTTCCTGAATCTGTTGATCAACCCACCACTATGTATACTTGACGACTAGTCTCATCAAAGTATTCAAATCGGCGTGCTCGGGTTCTGACCATCTGACCACCGGCAAAGGCAAGGTCTCATCAAGGTGCGGCTATACTTGCTGTCCATCTTCCTCCAACTGATCCGGCACTCGGCAAAGTTTTGTTGCTCTGATCAAACTGACAGGCAACCTGGACCACATCTTTCACCTAACTTCAAACTCATCCGTAGCATTTGCCCAAAAATCTTCCAGTTCGACCCTATGCTTGTACCTCCTTCCATCCACCGTCTTGATATGGTGATGCGGGTCGAAGTGGCTCCTAGATGGGTAGGTAGCAAAAGGATAATGCTGAATCTCGAGCCTGGCACTATCTGCTGCCTGTGATGACGGACAAGACTCTAGCATGTTCCCTATAAAGAAGGGAAAGGTTACTGCCGCCTTTTGCTTTGTCCGTTGGAGGCCCTGAAATTCTTCTAGCTGCCTTAGTACTTCCAACAAGACCATCTTGTTAGTTGGGAAAATGGGCAAACGATATGGGCTCCCCGTGAATCCCTGGATTCTGATGTACGTATATCGGGGATATTGGATAAACCATGACCCATATTTGCCAATCAGCTTCTTGGCCTCAGGAGTCAACCGTTGATGCGTCCCTCCCTGGAGTATTCTGGTGATATACATAAGGAAGGCGTCATGAGCTCGTCGGAAGTGCGCCTTTTCTTTCAACTGCAATTGTGGATAGTAGTCGTATGCCTTCAGCTCATTCGACCCACTGCCGACCGTGCCCTTGCATATCAAGCCTGCATACTTGTAAGTCCTAGCCAACATGTAGATGACATAAGAACTCATATAAAACGTTTTCGTTTTCTCTAGGTTGACAAGTTGCTCGTGGAGGTTGTTGCTAATCATTCGTGACCAGTTAAACATCTTTACGCCCGCTGTGATGTCCTCAATAAAATAGTACATCCATGGCTCAAATGGTGCTCCCAAAGGACTGCCTGCTATTCTGTTCAGCAAGATAATGATGTCTCCGTAGTCTTCCTTGAAGTCCGTACGCATCAACTTCTTGGGCATTTTCTTGATCGACGGCCTAGGTTTGTCCAGCCATGACTTGTTGATGTTGGCGGCACAAAGGTCAGGTTGCTCATCATACAATCTCTGGGCGTCTTCCTTAGTCTTGTAGGTAGTCTTAGGATACTTAGGAATGCTGAAGGCTTCTTGTATGGCCACCTCTCCCAGATGCGCCAATATTCTCCCGTCAGGTGCCACAATTTGTCTTAACTCAGCATTATAATGCAGAGCACACTCCACCATTAATTCAGCACACTCTAGTGTAGGCGAAAATCCGGCAGCTTGGAAGATACCATTTCTCACCATCCTTCTAGCGGCAGGCGTTGGCAAAGGTCCATTATGCCCATATATTCTCTTCTTAAATTCTTCGAGGTCAATGTGGCCAAGGTTGGTGTCCGAGACGTCTTTCCATTTGGATTTAATTCTAGTCTCTGGCTGCGATCCTTTGCTTGCAAACTTCATCTGTGCTTTCTTGGATGTTTCTCCTTGATCGACTGTCAACCTGCAAGTACAAAATGCTTAACATTAATATAAAAACTTTTAAAATCAAATTACTCCGGGTGTAGTTTGGACAAAATCGCACTTTTCAGCTTATTGAATTGAAATTTCTGTCAAAAAGCAAGCTGAAAGTAATAAATTCGCCTATCTATGAATGAAATTCGTGCCGGAAATGAAGTAGAAGATAGGAATGAGGTGTAAACATATAGCCGATTAACTTCCAAACCTCAAAGATCGTGTTTTGGCTGCAAATGAATTTAAAAATTCAGAAAATCTACCAGAAGAAGTGCGCCAAAGCTGGGAAGTGGGATTTTCAGCCAAGAAATGACTTATTTCTTCCTAAAAATCACGCCTGTCAACAAGAAATTGCTACTTTGATTCTCACAACAACGTTACTTGCACTAAATTTTTCTTCGCAAACGATTCCCAGAAGATTCGAGAAAGATAGCCTCTTCTCAGCCGAAATTGTGAAGAAATGAGTTGCTGAAACTCATTTTATGGCTGAGAAGTGCGATTTTCCTCAAGGAATTGCTTTCTTTTCTCTGATTTTCTTCCAATCTTTAGAAACGTTTTTCTTCTCAGATCAGCAAGTTTCTAATTTCACTTTCAGTTGTCGAGGCAAGTTTCTAATTT
The DNA here is from genome assembly GCA_007115665.2 of Sequoiadendron giganteum. Taxonomy (NCBI): domain Eukaryota; kingdom Viridiplantae; phylum Streptophyta; class Pinopsida; order Cupressales; family Cupressaceae; genus Sequoiadendron; species Sequoiadendron giganteum. Next base: position 713,924,961 of record CM021102.1, read on the forward strand.
TCATCTCTATGCCACCTCTGTTTGAGATTTTTGAATTTCTCAAAAAAATTGCCTAAGTGTTGGAGAAAATATCAAAAGATATTAAATTAATTGTTTAAAATTAATTTTCCAACGTACTTTAAATCTTCGAATCACGGCAATTTTAAATTTATCTAAGGCAGAATAATTTAATCTTCCAAATAATCTCTAGACTTCGAACTTTTTAATTAAAATTCCCTAAGTGTTGGGAAATAATTAAAATATTAAAATATTAAATTCCAACCCGTTTAAAACTGATACATGGCTAAATTTGTTTGTCCGTGGCTAAATATTCATTTTTCAATTGTCTGCCTAGCCAAAATGTGCTCAACGATTTGTCTACCAATTTCCAACTCTTCGGGTGGACTTCTGACCTTTCCGGATGTTTTACTTAGCCAAATAATTCATTTTCTCTCTCCTTCTGGGTTGGGCGAACTTGGAGATTTCTCTGCCATTTTGCCATTTTTTATTCATGCCTTAGGAATTTTTCCAAGCTGAGAGGGGCGGACTTCATGGTTTGTCTTGCCTTGCATTCTTCATTTCTTGCCAAAGAATTTCATTTCGTCTTGCCGAGGAGTAATTTTCATGCCGTCCTAACCTCTTCTCTCTCTAGACATTTCTTCATTTTCATGCCTTAGAAAAATTTATCTTCTAAAGTTGGGCAAATTTCTCATAATTCCTTGCCAATGGCGTGTTTTATCTTGTATTTGTCTAGGGCGGACTTCCCCCTTCTCTTGCCATGGCGAGTTTTGGTCTTGCCTTGTCCAATGGCCAACGTTACTTGTAATTTCACCATTTAATTCAATTAATAGCGAATTTTCTATGTAATTTCACCCCTTCCAAACACCTTGGAGCGGACCCCTTCATAATTTTACCCTTCTCCACACTTCTTGGGGCAGACTTCTCATATCTCATGCCATTTTCCATATGGCGGACTTCATAAGTTGTTTGCCATTTTCCTCTAGGCTGGGTGGACTTCACATTTTCCATGCCACTTAACTTATGGCGGACTTCATCATGCCTTAGCCACTTCCTATCTTGCTGGGCGGACTTGGAGACCTTCATGCCATTTGACTTTCTTGGGCGGACTTTGACCTTCTTGTGCCAAGGGCGGACTTGGCTTCTCCTTTGCCATGGGCGGACTTTAGCTTCCTTGTGCCATTCGTCTCTTCCAAACATCTTGGGTGGACTTCATGGTTTTCATGCCAAGGGCGGACTTGGCATCCTTCTTGCCTATGGGCGGACTTTGCTCTCTTTGTGCCATGGCGGACTTTGGGCCTAGCTTGCCAGTGCCTACCTTTGGCATGCCAAAGGTAGGGCGGACTTCCTATACTTCATGCCACTCCTTCCTTGAGGGCGCCATCTTCATACTTAGCCATTTTCAAAATTTTTGCTATTTTACCTTGATTCTTTTGACATCTGGAGGTGTGCTGATTTCTTGCCTGATGGAATCTTTCCAAAAATAGAAACTTTCTAAAAATAGAAAAAGCAAAAAGCATCCCTAAAAAATAGGAACTCCAGAATGGCCTAAAAATGCCGAAAATCAAAAAAGCAAAAAGCAAAAAAGCAGAATCCCTAAAAAATAGGAAGTGTCAGAATTGACCGAAAGCAATGGCGTTCCTCGTCTACTGGGTCTTCTGAGCATTTCCATGACGTTTAAGCATTCAAACGGGTTCAAAATCTCACTTTGGTCGGACTGACTCTCAAAAAGTCATTCAAATTCAGGACTCTCAAAGACGTTGCGAAGAGGACAAGAACCAAACTTGGGGGTCCCCATTTGCAATGGGGCGATGTGTGAAATAGGTCACAACAAGGCTCCCTTGAAACTAATTAAATGAAATGTCCCCAAATCGGGATTTAAAACAATGTGCAATTTTTATAATATTTTGTAGATATGCAAACTGAAAGTAATATATGATTTTTGGAAAAATAAATTATTAAATACTTCTTGGATTTTCTCATTATAAGAGACTTGGAAATAAACCAAGCTATTAAATCGAAACCATAGGCTAAAGATGATCAGTGAAATATAAATTTTAGAATTATTGTGTAAAATCCCCTCTAGGATTGAACGATATTTTTCTGATTTATCTTTCCAGTTTGACACATTTGTGCATTTGGTCAAACTAAGTTTATGATTGGGTTTTGATTGTTACAAGAGGTTTCTCAAAAGTCACAAGACAATATGCAGAATGAAATTTCCACTCACAATATAAGGACTCGATATTCACTTCAATACAACATGAGGTTAATATATCATATACAGATTGCAATAGTCCATGTATATGAAGAACAGAATATAATATGCCTTTCAGTTTGATAAATGCATACATTCTAACCTGGGAGTGAATCTTTTACCAGCCACCTTAACTGATTAATACAATTACCTTTCCAGTTTGACACATTTGTGCATTTGGTCAAACTAAGTTTATGCTTGGGTTTTGATTGTTACAAGAGGTTTCTCAAGACAATATGCAGAATGAAATTTCCACTCACAATATAAGGACTCGATATTCACTTCAATACAACATGAGGTTAATATATCATATACAGATTGCAATAGTCCATGTACATGAAGAACAGAATATAATATGCCTTTCAGTTTGATAAATGCATACATTCTAACCTGGAAGTGAATCTTTTACCAGCCACCTTAACTGGTTAATACAATTACATCATATAATTATAGGAGAAGGTAATATGATGCCGATTTCTGATTTGAGTTCTGAAATCCTATTTGAAATGATGGAAGTCTGAATTGAGTCTTAATTCAAGAATAGAAAATAGAAAAAATAATAGTGTCGCTGTTTCTGAATTGTTTCTCCAAATTCATGCAATTGGATGGGACATAGATTGCAGCATCAATATGATTGCTGTTTCTGAGTACTCCTTCAAGATCATGCGATTGATTGTAAAAGATTGATGCTCCTACCTGTTCGCTGTCTCAGATTATAACATTATACTCATGTGATTACCTTTGGTGTTGTATCTGAGTAATTACAGTTTTCTCCTGTGTCCATTATCTTGGTTGATCATAGGCTCTTCAAGAGCACTCGGATCTGAATCTTCAAGTTATGAATTGCAATATTCGATGATGGTCTTTAGATGAACTGCGATCTCCATCATATAGCATTGGGCAGGCATGATGATGATGTGAGAAGTTGTCTCACAACCATGACTCTTCAACTTAACCAATCATTAATTAATCCATTTGCTTCTTTGGTCAAGCTAATCATCTTCCCTTTAAAGCAGAAATTATTATTAAATATTTGTGATCCAAATGAAGACCCCTGTACTGGCGCTAAGGATACCTGATAAGCTCTTTTGCAATGCTACTAATACAATCTTTGATAACATAAATGGTGCTGAGTAAGCACAGGTATCTAGCAACATAGTTGAAAAACTCACAGAAAACTTGCTGAGTTGCAAAAAAATCGCGAGTTTTTTTGCTTTCTAAGTTTTTTGGCACGTTTGACAGAAGAATTCGCCTACTCAGAAAAAAGTCTCCCACGGCAGCTAAAATGATGTGTTCCATGAAGGTTTGTGTGGCTTTGATGGTTTTAATTTGGGTTTTATTATTAATGCAAAATGATGTACACCATGAAGGTTTGTGTGGTTTTCGAGGTCTTAATTTGAGCAAGGTAGTGGTTTTAGAGGCTGCCCCTCAACCCTACTAGCGGTGTCGCCCCCAAACCTTAGTGCCCCTCGACCCCACTGGGGGCACTGCCACCAAACCCCCCTGAGGGCTGCCCCCAAACCCCCAAGAGGGTCGCTGCCCCTCAACCCCATTGGAGGCATTGCCCTCAAACTCCCATTGAATTCATTTGATTGTCTAGGTACTCTCCAAGTCCAAGTTTCCAAGTTTGCCTACAAGTCTTCATCTATAATATCGTCTAGTTCTACCTCTCCCCTAGTTTTCACTAGACATGGGAAGAGGAAGATGTAAATTTGTAAGATATATTAATGTAGTATTTACTTTCAGTTTTACAAAAACAATTTGCTATTTTCATTTTGTTTCAAACTATTAGTATCAACACATTCCACATGAGAATGTCATTTTGTACCCAATTTGCTTTCAAATCGATCAAATACAACTAGACTCAGCTTGTTTCTTTTATGTACTCATTTATTGACTCATTGGATGCATCTTATCATTGAATTTTGCAAAAAAAATGTGTTTTTAATGAAATTTAAGCAATTTTTTAAGTTGTGGAGTTTTCGCCAAGTTTTTACCGAGTCAAGGTTTTTGGGCTTGTCAAGTTTTTCAACTATGTTTGACAACATTGCCACGACGAATACCTCCAAATTTGTCTAATAGTGGCCAAGCTTGTCTTATTTCAATCCCCTTATATATTTCGTCAACATGCCTAATACACGGTTACTAACTTATAGTAGCAATAGCATTAAGCCTCCAATTTCCAACAATTTCCACTAACCTATGTGGTTCAGCAATGCCATGACCAACTCCTCACTTTGATCGCACAAACCTTGGTTGCAGTATCTCATCAACACTGAGATGGCAAGCAATAGTAGAATCGAGCCCAAGTAATATATGATGCCATTGATTAATATCGAATGGCCTCTAGCATGAATATGAATCTCGATTGGAGCTATTCAAACATCTATCAATGGTAATATGAACAGTCGAAAATCATATGCGAGTGCTAAGAAAAGTCGACACACCTAAAAGTAACCTTAATTAACACGATTAAGGGTATTGAGATATTCGTCAATTTACCAGCAATATAGATGTGCACCAATGATAATAACATATGAATGCCAGGAATAATATGAACCAAGTTATTTACAAGAGGACCCGATACATCCAATTCCAGACAGTATAAAATACACTGACTTATTATATATAGATGGCAGAGATATATCTTCACAATAGAGACAATAGGAGATCACGATAATATTCTTCAATGAAAGCGCTCGATAATGCTCTTACTCAACAGAATATTATTCAAGGCAACACCCGACATTATGCATACTCAGGGATTGTGTCATGTCCCCGAAATTATGACACTAAAAACTCTTAACATTGAAATACGAAGGAATAAATAGATTACATATTAAAAATAGAAGCAAATTAATATTTTTAATTATCATAAAGATAACATTATATAAACATATAAATATTATCAAATATAAATATTTACAATTCAAATATTATAATTACAATCATTATAATATTAAAATATATATAAAAAGAGAATACAAAAATAAATATATATACAATAAACTCAATATATATAATAATAATGAAATAGGAAATATGTGAAATAATACAATAATAAGATATGAGCAGCCAGCAACTCCTACCTAGGAGAACCTAGAAAGCAGCAATTAAGAAAAGATAGTCATGGGAAGCGCTCCACACATAAGGAAAGGTCTTAATTAAATAATAATAAAAAGGTACCGTTAGTTAAGGAAACAAAAGATCATTTGAAAGGCTGTGATTTATGAAGTGGTGTGGCTTTTTGAAACAACATTTTTTTTAAAATACATGTCCATTCATTAATAAAGCCTCCCTTGAGTTGATATAAAGGGTGATAAATATGGGTTAGAGTGGGGCTGGGAAAAGATAAGAACAGACTGCAGATTGTTTATGTTACAGAGGCAGCAGCAATACATTAACAGTAAGTTTATTATAATATATAAACATAATTTTATATATATGTATGTATTCATACCAAGAAGTTATTGTAAGTTGAAATCAATTGGAAATAATAATAATATATATAAATATATTATATAATCAGATGTAGAATAGAAGACTTTAACATCCACGAGACCAAAAAGAAGGCCTATGGGACAGTGACCCCAGCAATTTAAGCATTGTGAAGTGTCCTTCTCCTGCCGTTTAATTTGATAATTGTATATATATGGGTAAGTAGATGTGTGAATCACTCGTGAATATACAATAATGATACTTGCAACAATCATTAAGCCTTATAAGTAATGATGACTCTTTAATATAAACATAAGTAGATTATGTATATTTATGAATTGTCCTCATTCTATGATCAATCCAATCTAAGGTTGAAGGAGGTGAGTAAGGAATCAGAAAAAGTGGAGAGATACAGCAACTCGGGTGATGTATTTACTTAGCAATAATATTTAGCATATTTTGAATATAAGAAACGGATATTGCTAGTCTGATAATTGGTGTAATGTTTTCTTTAGAATATCATGATAATAATGATGTTGATATTGACTTAAAGAATCAGTAATAAATGCAAATGTATTGATTGCTAAAAGGTTGTCTTCTCAATGCTATCCTACTTGGGCAGCCTGAGCATGTGGTGCCTAAAAACCCCATTCTGCCCCTAGGACCCTAGGCAAGGGTTGGGCCATGGAGGAATGGAGGTCCCACCTAACTTCCGCTGTGGCCATGGAGGGGTTGTAAGCCTAGGCCACTAAGTGCTCCAAGGGTTTTCCCCAAGTAGGTCATGTGTTTTCCAAGGAGATGTTATGGAAAATGCAGTTACAAGTCCCCTAGAGTGGGAGGTTGTAGGCTACGACCCTTGAACTTAGCCAAGGACTTCGGGCAGATCTATCCACAAGGATAGAGAATGCAGATACAAGTTGCTAAGAGGGGAGGGTTGTGAGTTACCACCTCTGTACTGGGGATTATGGCTTCGGGGGGATCCTTCCATGCCACCCCTCATGTGTTTCCATGATTGCATTTGTGATTATATTTATATTTGGATATCTAGATATTAATTCTAACATATATATGTACATGTGGAAATATTAAATGCAAATTTCAATCCAAGATTACTTAGTCAAAGAGAACATTCAATTGAAAAAGAAGAAACCCTAAATCTAATCAACAAGCGAATTCTAGGGCAAACTCGGGTAAGGGGTATTACAGTGGTATCAGAGCATCTTTCCTGCCATCCTATGCGTGGTTGAGCTAGTTGCTTGCGTGCTTGAGCTACCCACTTGTCTACTTGAGCTAGTTGCTTGTGTGCTTGAGCTACCTACTTGTCTACTTGAGCTAGTTGCTTGCTTGCTTGAGCTAGTTGCTTGTGTGCTTGAGCTAGTTGCTTGCCTACTTGAGGTTGTTGCCTACTTACTTGAGCTAGTTGCTTGTGTGCTTGAGCTGGTTGCCTACTTGCTTGAGTTGGTTGCCTACTTGCTTGAGCTGGTTGTTGGCGTGCTTTAGCTACTTGCTTGTATGCTTGAGCTAGTTGCTTGCTTGCTTGAGCTACTTGTTTGCTTGCTTGAGCTACTTGGTTGAGTGTTGAGCTAGTTGCTTGCTTGGTTGAGCTACTTGGTTGTTTGCTTTAATTTTTGATCTCTATGGAGCTCGTCACTGTGTTTATTTGATGCTTAAAAACTATGAAAATGTTAATGTTATCTGTCAAAGGGCTTTCGGGGTTGGGAGGTACTAACAAAATAACCTATTTAAACTAAATTATTATTAGTATCCAAATACAATGAAGAGGTAACTATTAAGGTGCGACCCCCTCAAAGTTGTGATACAAAAGGGGAGCATATTTGTTGGCGTTTCAAACCACACCTCTGGAATGCGTTTTGGAAACGGACAGCTATGTGCAGTAAACTGCTCTTCAAATTAGGAGGGGAAGCTCCCTCTTTTGCTAAGTTGCATAAAGAAAGTAAACTAAACTAATTTTGTCTATCTTTTTGTTTCAGTTGCGAGAACACAAGGTTATAGAACTCTAGATGTTGCAGCTGAAGTTTTCCCTTAAATGAAACTTAACAACTACAACTTAATTTACGCTATTGACGTTTCTAGCCTCTCAAGTAAATGCAGAGCAAGAGAGTTAGAAATGAACGAGATTGATTTTCTAACAAAGATACTTAAATAAACTTTCTTCAACATACATCTATTGAATTTCAATGCAAGCTGAAAAAGAGATCATAAAAGCATTACGGAAATATGAGACTTTATATCAAGGCAGCAAAGCACACTCAAGACTTTATTTCCTCACACTTCTAGGCACAAAACAATAAACGGAAATCTGATATTTTTGTATCGGGGCAGCAAAGCACACTAAAGACTTTATTTACTCAAACTTTTGGCACAAAGTTACAATTTTGAGATAGCAAGTTGTGGCAAAATACACGCAACATGCTATCAAACCAGATTATCACTTGACACAAGACATGTGTATTGAACAAGAACTTGCAGCTAAAAAAGGCATGCAAACTTGCCCTCAACACAAAGTGAACTGACACTAATCAATAACAAACATGAAGGCATGGGCTCAGCAATTCTGTTATCACAAGCACAGTTAAACTAAAACGAGCAAACACTGCTCTTATTTATAGCTAAGCAGAGAAGTAGGGAACCCTAAAATCTCCTTGCTTTTACAACTAACACTTACCAACATGAAAGCTTTATTTCTAATCCTAGAAAAGATAAAACATCTAAAACCTAGAAAGCATCTAAAAATAGAAAATGCCAACTCATTACAATCGTTTTCTTTCTATCCTCAAAGAATGGATAAGAATCATGACAAGAATAGAAAGAAAGCTAGGAAGAAGCTTCTTGAAGAAAACTGATTTAAATCTCTATCACATCCGCTAAAAAGCGGGCAACTTCATCCTTAGTGGGAGTGCCAATACTATTAATAACAAAATGCCGCTTTTCCAAGATTTATTCGCCATCTATAATAGATCTCAGGAAATCTTCATTCTCTTTGGACGCTTTCTCGAACTTTGTTGACATCGCTGAAAGCTAACTCATTCTTCTGCCACTGTCACTGTTGCTACGAACAATACTCTGAAACTCTGTTTGGACTTCATCAAGCCCAAAATAGGAACCATCATCCTGACAATATCGGCAAGGAATTGCTGCAACAAACTCTCTTATGAATTCGAGAGCATCAACAACTCTTTGCTTATATGCAATGAACTCCTCAGATATTCTTTCATATGTCTTAACCTTGAAAAGGTGACCTTTCCATTCCAAGATGTGTCTTTTATGTTCCCTCGCCAATGTAGAGTCATATGCCACATCTAAATCTGCAATTATGATTTCGTGCATAGGCTTGAACTCAACTATCAACTGTTCAAAATCCTGGATACTCTGACGTAAATCATGGGCCTTATACCTTAGCTGAAATATCTAAACCAAAACTTTTGAGCCTCAAGTGATGATCTCCTCAATCCACTCTTGAGTCTATTTTCCACAAATGACAAACTGTCTCAACTATTGCTGATCAGCTGGTGTCTCTAAAACCTAGGGCAGCAACTTTGTTGTTTGTGAAGTGCCCTGAATGAGGTTTGAGATATACAAACGGAGTTGACGGTTTTCAGCCTTGAGGGTTGCCTTGTCTTCTCCATCCTTCTGCACTCTTTCCTGAATATTCTATGATACCATCTTGAACAAGCTCATGTCAGCATGTCTAGTGTTCTTTCCAAGATTAGACTTCACCATTACAAAGTCACCAACATCCACCTTGTCTCTGTTTTTATCTTCAAGAGGCGTAGCCGTCTCCATGACCATCTCACCATCAGGATTCCTCTCAAAGTGTATTTGTTTCTTTGCCTTCTTCTTGGGTGCTTCCTGATATACGTTGAGATCAACAACATTCACCTGATAAGAAGTCCTTCTTCTTGTCCTTCCCAAAGAGCTCTCAAGCCAAAATGTGGTATTTCGAGTAACATCCATGGGAAGTACAATTGCAATCTCTTCCTCTACCTCCTCGTCTTCCAAATCAATGTGAATTGGTGAAGACCTCGGGGATGGCAAAGGTTCATGTATCAAAGGCACATCTTGTGTTTCCTCTTGAGGTATTGGCTCGTGTGGAAGGACTTTTGTTTTTATCATTGGCTGCTCCTGGATGACAATACCTGTGTAGTCAAACCTCTTCTTCGCAGTCTTTGTTGACCTGCTGCCCTTTACAACCTCTTGACCTTTTCCTTTTGATTGAGCTCTGGAAGAAGAAGGAAGTGATGAATGAACCCTTGGCGGCTCTGCTACAGGAATAGAATTCTTCCTCTTAAGGACTAGGAAATTTTTACTATACTCAACAACCTGATGAGTCCTTTCTTCCACTGAAATGCATTCTTTATGAGCCCAATTAACCTGTGGAAGAGGTTGTACCTCAATTTGCTTACGAGTGTAAGCTGGGAGAAGCACATCTCTGTCATCATCTAACAATCCCTCAATATCCTCAAATAAGCAATCCTTCATCTAATGAAGAGTGAGTCTACTATTGCTATGTATGTGAGAGAGTTTTGACCAAGTCTGGCTGCATAGACACCATGGGGATCATAAGATCGTCTCTCGTTGAAAGGCTTGAGACCAAGTCTACTTAACTCGTTACCCATTATCTTAGCATTTGTCGATGACCTGCACCTGTAAATACCTAATGCAAAAGGGAAGTTGAATGTTGGTTTCATTTTGTTGCGCAAGCGGGTGTGAACATCTGATACTTGCCTAAGAAACTCCATACACACAACCTCATCAGACAGATACCTTGGTAGCATGAGAGGACCACCGGAATAACCATAGACCCTGAGATAGGTGAAAGTAGCAAATTGAATATACCAATCTGCCCATTTTGACATTGTTGCTCTGGCTGTAGATGAAATGCGTACATGTAGCTCATCATCCAAGTCACGCACTGTATACATTAGGAATGCTTCATTCACTCTCTTGTAGTGATGAGAGGATGCAACGAACTCCAGTTGAGTGTAGTAATTGTAAACATGCTGAACATTTAAGGACCCCTCAGTGTTCAACCTTTTGAATTTGCCTTGGAAGGCAACTAAGTAGACTAGGTATGAGATCATGTGGAATTCATGCCTGTTAAAGTACTCAGTTATCTGATGGTGAAGGCAATCACTGATCAATGTAGACCAGTCATAGAATTTCGTTTTCTTCATGATGTGAGGGATCACGTAAAACATCCAGGGCTGAAACTTAGTTGCATCTTCTTGGCCTGTGATCCGGTTGAGCAAGGTGATGATAATGCGAATTTCCTCTTTGAATTCACCTCTCCCAACATTCTTTGGCAATGACTTATGTTTCTCTTTCATCCATTTTGATGCAATCTTCTTGTTGTACTTGTTTTTATCCATTTCCCATACTCTTTTGCATTCTTCTCGAGAGATAGTAACGCTTCCGGGTCAAGGTGGAATTGAGAACATCTTTCTATCATGTCAAGTTTTAGGCTGCAAATGATTCTTTCGTCCACTAACTGAATCTCCCACATTGTTGGATTGTAATGCTTGATGCAAGCAATTACGAACTCTAGACTTTGAACTGAAAAAGGTATGGATGCTGTTGCAAGAAGACCTGAATGGCCAAGGTGCCTGATGGTGACATTGCCTGCGTCTTCTAAAGCACGCAGATTGAACACTAGCTTAATATGGAACAAGTCAGTTTCAGTTGTTTCAATGAAATCATGGTACAGGGCTGATCTAGTCTTATACTCTGTAGGAGTGTACTCCATTCTGCAAAACTCAAAGACTGCCTATAAACACGCCTATGTTCTAACAACTTTTGCACAACCTTCTATTTTTAGACTACTGATTTTTTTTCATCAAACGGATGAATTTTTTGGAAATTTTTCTGAGATATGGGTTTTATTTAGAATTTCGTTACAAGAAGACCCAGATCGTCCGTTTTTGAAAATCTTGAATGAAGACTGAAAAAAACAGCAAACCCTAATTTTCTTCGAAAAAACAAAAAAAAGCTGACATCTGGGTTTTGTTCAAAGGCATATTCTGGATGAACCCAAATGATTAGATTTTGAAAACCTTGAAATTTTACTAGAAAAGCAGCCACTTGAAGTTTCACAGAAAAAGCTGTGATATGAGTTTTGTCCAGAAGAAGATTTGAGATAGACCCAGAAGATTGGAAGTTGAAAGTTCTGAAGTTTTCTCTGACATGCAAAATAAAAAGCAGCTGCTGCAACCTTGAAAAAATTCTTCAAAAATTGTCTAGAAGATAGAACAAATACAAACCAGCTTGCTAAAAATTGAAAACAATGGCCTCCTTCACAAATTTGATGTTTTGGATGAAGAAGTATGAAAAAACAAACCTTCTTTGAGAGCTAATCTGAAAATTTATGAAAAACCAGCAAGTTTAGGTTCTTGAATCTTTAAAAATATAGGTTTTGAAGTTGTTGCTCTATTCCTCCTTGAAGCCACCTACAAGAAAATATGAAAAATAAAATACAAAGGTGCCTTTAAATAAGTTTAGCCTTGAGAAACAGCCTTCAAAACCCTAATTCTTGAAACCCTATATTTAGTTCATGCAATGAACTTAAGCGTTTTTCTTTTCTTCTCTCAAGATTTTGAAATTTTCAAAAAAAAAATCACTAAGGTATTGCAAGTTGGGCACCCTTCTTGAGGTGAGGTGCCCAGTCTCTCCAGACTGAACCAATTTTTCACCATTTTCAACTTCTCTTCAATTTTCAACCTTAGTTTGATCCTGTCTCCCGGCTACCAGATTGATCCGATGAATGAACTGAAAGTTTCATCACGGAGCCTGATCGAATCTGACGACATTGTTTTGGAGACATCTTCTAACGAAAACTTCGTTTGACCCTTCAAATTGTTGGGTGCCTATCTCCTCCAAGGGCGCCCACTTTCTCCAGTGTTAGCCATTTTTATGATCTTCAAACTTTGCTTGTCTTCTGACCTTTAGATTGAATTCATAATTCAGGACATTATACTAATCAAATTGACTATCTGAGGGATTCACTGGATAACTAAGAAGATTTTGGAAGGGGTCTCTTGGATACTCCATCTCCGAAAACTATCATTTGATGCTTCAAAACCCTAGGCGCCCTCCTTGGCTAGAGGCGCCTAACTACTCCAGAGTTACTGAAATTTCTGAGTTTTTGGCTGGAGGCACCTAACTTCTCCAGAGTTAGTGAAATTTCTAAGTTTTTCACTGTTGCTTTCATCTTTTATCATTTTACTCACTTTTCTCCTTTGTTCAGCCTTTGATATCTGACGATTGCCAACTCTGACGGACATGCTGATGATCACATTGGAGAGCTTGATCAAGTCTGACGAAGCTACATTAGAGGCATCAAATGCAAATTCATTTGTTTAACACCTCAAAATCTTGGGCGCCCTTCTCCTTTTGGGGCGCCCAGATTCACCAGACTTAGCCAATTTTATCATTTTTAACCTTCACAGTTCAAACACCTCTCGCCATGGCCCCTGTTTGATCTAAGATTTCAGTTGATTGCATGATCGAACGAGCTGACGAAGACATCCACTACGAAGCTGATGAGAAACTGAACAACGTTGCCTGTGGAAGCCAATCTCTGACTCCATCATCTGACCCTTCAAAAAGATGGGCGCCCTTCTTGTCCAGGGGTGCCCATTATGAGCAGACTTAGAAACTTTTTTGCAATTTTCAATTTCTTCCCTCGTGCCTTCCTTGTCTCATCTGCCAGAAATAGAAAAAATTCTAAGGCATAGAAGTTTGGGCGCCCAAACTGAGCAGAGGCCCCTGGATTCACCAGCCTTGGACAAATTTTTGCATTTTTCAACTTTTTCAGCTTCCTTTCTCCATTCCTTGTTCTTTGTGCACATTCGTCGTTGACAGCTTCTGTTTGACGCTTGAACGTCTGATTTTGACACTTGGCAACTGGTTGACCTCCATTGATGACCTTGGATCTCCCAAAAAAACTTCTGAAAAAGCCGAATAGACCCAGTAGGGCAAAACTGATCTTTTCATGATTCTGACTGCACCAGCCTGATGAGGAAGTAATTTAAGCCAATCAAAATCAGTCTTAACCTTAGAAGCCAAATTTTCTATTTTTAGAAAATTTGCTAGTATCCATTTCGAAAGAAACCCAGAAAAAGTTTCTATTTTTAAAAAATTGCTAAAAATAGAAAATTTTCCTAAAATTTAGGGTTGAAAAAGTGACATCTGGGTTTTATAGATTTGATCATTCTGAACTGGGCAAGATTGTCAAAATTTAAAAATTTCAAGTGTATGACCCCCATGCAAGACGTACAAAACCCCAGTTTTGACCTTTTTGATAGATTTCGACAAGACTTTAATTTGGGGTACAACAAAAAGAATGGGAGAATCCAGTTAAGAATAGAACCTTAGTTAAACTTGCAAAAGACTCAAATTAGGCCCTCAAGAATAGGGAGGAGATGTGAAAGGACATAACCCCCAATGTGAAAAGATGTTTGGAATTGTGATTGCTTGAGGACAAGCAATCTTGGGCAGGGAGGACTGTCATGTCCCCAAAATTATGACAATAAAAACTCTAACATTGAAATACAAAGGAATAAATAGATTACATATTAAAAATAGTAGCAAATTAATATTTTTAATTATCATAAAGATAACATTATATAAACATATAAATATTATCAAATATTATAATTACAATCATTATAATATTAAAATATATATAAAAAGAGAATACAAAAATAAATATATATACAATAAACTCAATATATATAATAATAATGAAATAGGAAATATGTGAAATAATACAATAATAAAATATGAGCAGCCAGCAACTCCTACCTAGAAGAACCTAGAAAGCAGCGATTAGGAAAAGATAGTCATGGGCAACGCTCCACATATAAGGAAAGGTCTTAATTAAATAATAATAAAAAGGTACGATTAATTAAGGAAACAAACGATCATTTGAAAGGCTGTGATTTATGAAGTGGTGTGGCTTTTTGAAAAAGCATTTTTTTTAAAATACATGTCCATTCATTAATAAAGCCTCCCTTGAGTTGATATAAAGGGTGGTAAATATGGGTTAGAGTGGGGCTGGGAAAAGATAAGAACAGACTGCAGATTGTATATGTTAGAGAGGCAGCAATAATACATCAACAGTAAGTTAATTATAATATATAGACATAATTTTATATATATGTATGTATGTATGTATGTATGTATTCATACCAAGAAGTTATTGTAAGTTGAAATCAATTGGAAATAATAATAATATATATAAATTTATATAAAATATATAAATATATTACATAATCAGATGTATATATATATATATATATATATATATATATATAAGTAGATGTGTGAATCACTTGTGAATATACAATAATAATACTTGCAACAATTATTAAGCCTTATAAGTAATGATGACTCTTTAATATAAACATAAGTAGATTATGTATATTTATGAATTGTCCTCATTCTATGATCAATCCAATCTAAGGTTGAAGGAGGTGAGTAAGGAATCAAAAAACGTGGAGAGATACAGCAACTCAGGTGATGTATTTACGTAGCAATAATATTTAGCATATTTTGAATATAAGAAGCGGATATTGCTAATCTGATTATTGGTGTAATGCTTACTTTAGTATTATCATGATAATAATGATGTTGATATTGACTTAAAGAATCAATAATAAATGCAAATGTATTTGATTGCTAAAAGATTGTCTTCTCAATGCTTGAAATCCTACTTGGGCAACCTGAGCATGTGGTGCCTAAAAACCCCATTTTGCCCCTAGGACCCTAGGCAAGGGTTGGGCCATGGAGGAATGGGGGTCCCACCTAAGTTCTGTTGCGGCCATGGAGGGGTGGTAGGCCTAGGTCACTAAGTGCTCCAAGGGTTTTCCCCAAGTAGGTCATGCGTTTTCCGAGGAGATGTCATGGGTGGAGAATGCAGTTACAAGTCCCCTAGAGTGGGAGGTTGTAGGCTACGACCCTTGAACTTAGCCAAGGACTTCGGGCGGATCTATCCACAAGGATAGAGAATGCAAATACAAGTTGCTAAGAGGGGAGGGTTGTGGGTTACCACCTCTGTACTAGGGATTACGGCTTCGGGTGGGTCCTTCCATGCCACCCCTCATGTGTTTCCATGATTGCATTTGTGATTATATTTATATTATGATATCTAGATATTAATGATAACATATGTATGTACATGTGGAAATATTAAATGCAAATTTCAATCCAAGATTACTTAGTCAAAGAGAACATTCAATTGAAAAAGAAGAAACACTAAATCTAATCAACAAGCGAATTCTAGGGCAAAGTCGGGTAAGGGAGATTACAGATTGACTATATGCCATGATATATAATGACAGTATATTAAATATTCAATCTTTGAGCAAGGGAAATATGAACTAGTAAAAGAGATGCATATATCATTTAAAATCACCCAGAATCTAAATGTGGCTTGAACTAGCCAACTAATGCCAATCAATCTCAGCAATATATGCAATCAACCTAATAATTGGCTCTTGTGCAGAATATGATGTAAGACAATTAAGCATAAATATTAACTCCTGAGCAATAGTCCTCTGTATGCAAATATATTTCTGCAAAATCTGAATTAATCGAGACTCCTGCAATTTCGCCTCCGAAGGAGACTCGCGAAATTGCCCAGAAACCTCCAATCATGATTAGTTCCTTCCGAAATTTTCCTTATGTATTCTCACGAGAGAGAACATCAAAAATGAGACATTACATATTGTTAGGTAATATCAAATACTAAAAATAATTGAAAATTGAATTTAACGTCTACATATAATTTGGGATTTTACTTGCCAAGCAGCTGGAAAGAGAGATCAACGAATGGAGATTTCAGAATTCTGAACAGTTCACATGAGTATTAAAACCTAAATATTTAATTCCTAAATCTAGTCTAAAAGTCCATTAATAATTTCAATACTAATCGTAGACCAATAACAGCAAGTTTCCACAGTGAAGATCAATAAAGATTCCACAATAAATGAAACCTTGACTGAGGCTGAACCTGATCTATAACTATGGCAATAAAGGAGTTAAATATTCAGAAAAACCTAGCAAAATAAACCCCTACAGCAATGATAAACCAGCTTTGATTAATTTCCTTCAAATCGCAAGGATCAATGATATGCAACCATAAATAATTAACTAAATCTGATCAACTAACTCAGATACACAATTCAGAACATGAATTGAAAGCACATTTAATGCAAAGAGGGTGCTGAATGTCCAACAACAATTAAACAAGTTGCTTTTTCGAAAAAGCGATTTTTGCTTTTTTCATTGTTTTTTGAAAAAATGATTTTTGTTTTTTCGCTGCTTTTCGGAAAAGTACTTTATTGCTTTTTCACTACTTTTTTGACAGTGTTTTTTTCTTTTTTCCAAAAAAGCATTTTTTTTGCTATTTTGTTGATTTTTTCCAAAAGAACACTTTTGCTTTAAATAATTCATTATATGCAAACATTTAATCACCTTTTCCATCAAATTCCATTCTAAAAAAAAAATTAGAACTTTTTCATGTGCAAGACCCCCTTATTTCTCCTAGGCATCCATTTGGGGAATTAAAATACCTTTCCGAAAAGATATTACACTACAGTTATGAAAAATAATAATAAAACATTGTAACTTAGGTGAATAATTAAAATATTCCACCCCAAAGTTGCAAAAAGTATTGTACACATCAAAATCCAATTATGACTGCGCCAATATGATGTTGAGGCATTAGGTGAATTGTTGATGTTATTAGCAGCTCCGGGCTGCTTCTTCTAGCCTACACAACTTGAGACTAAACCAATTAAATAATAGCCTATCGGCTATTTAATATGATATTGAGATCATTAATATTTATGTGAAGGGGCACTTCACAAAAGGTTAAATACAAACTCAGTTAGGGCCGACCCTCATTGAGAATATGAATGTTCATTTAATATTTGGGCCGACCTACCCTTGGCATTTATTGTAAAATAATTATTCTTCTTGAAGGGCTGACCTACTTGAGAAGTCATATTATTGTGTATATATACAAGGTCGAATTTGCCAATTGTAATATCAAGTTTTTCTTCTTTATAATTCTCATTCCTAGAAGGTTGCACTTGTGCAGCAGATCAACATATTGAGCAGCAGATCATTATTGTGCACCAAATCATCACTGTATATCAACAGATCGTATAGTTGCAGCAGATCATTGTTTTGTAGCAGCAGACCGAATTCAAGGAGAAACATATTCGGTTGTATTTTTGCATCTAGGAGAGGTGCGACTATTTGTTATATCAAATTCGGCCATTGCTGGGCCTATATTGTAAAGCAGATTTATGCTCTTGTTCTACATTATATAAGAGAAATATTTGCTGGGTTTTTCTCCCTCAGGAGGAGGGTTTTCCTAGGGTATCTTGTTGTGTTTATTGTCTTATGTGTTGCAAATATATTGAGTGCTTTCAGTTATTTATCTAAACTATGAAACACTAACATGGTATCAGAGCGGGTTTGAAAAAAATCGTGATCAGATTTATTTTGCAGCACTCACTTTAATCTTTTTCAGTCTATTTTAGTTTTTAAATTTCAAGATGGTGAATGGTCTGAAAATCAAGGATAGACTCGAAGGAGCTTCTAATTACACATCATGGAGGTTCAGGATCATGCTCACATTGGAAGAGAATGATTTGGCTGAGTTTGTGAAATCAAAAGTTCCCGAACCTGAGGAGGAAGAAGAGAAGTTGCAGTGAAGGAAGAAAGATACTAGGGCAAAGAAAGTGTTGGTTGATTCCGTCAAAGATCATGTTGTTCCGATTGTCTTCAAGTTGGATACTGCAAGGGAGATGTTCACTATCTTGGAAGAGACGTACGAAATCAACAACACCAGTCGGGCACTTGCACTGAAGCAACAACTACTTCACGTTAAGATGGCGGAAGAAGAGTTTGTCATCACCTACTTTATGAAGATTTCCGAATTAAGAGATCAACTCTCTACCATTGGTCATATTGTTGATGACAAGGATTTGACCAGGTTGGCTCTTAATGGTCTTCCTTCATCTTGGGAGTCTTACATTCAAGGAATCAGTGCGAGATCGAAACTTCCCAAGTTTGATCGATTGAGGGCCGACTGCATTCAAAAAGAGTCGAGGTTGGCAACTAGAGGTGTGGGTCAAAGTTCAAAGAATGAAGATATACATGTTCTCGCCTCTCATTCGTCGAAGAAAAGAAAAGTTTGGAAGAAAGGATTCTTCAAGAGGAATCGAGATAATGGGTCAGATGGTGCTCCTGCATTCAAGAAGAAGTGGGATCTCTCTCGTGTTCAATGCTTTAGATGTGACAAATTTGGTCACTATGCGAAGGATTGTCCTACCAGGCCTAATCAACATGCTTCATTTGCGGATGTGATTGAGATCTCTCCCCAAAATGATTCTAGTGAATTTCTACTCTAGTCATGGGCCTATGTTCAAGCTGTGAAGATTGTGTACTGGTTTGACTGCAAGAGCCGCGTATCGTACTGTGTCCACCCTTTAGAATATTTAAGAGATAAGTATTCTTTGTTTTTTATTGCAATTACCCTTTTAGGTTAAAATTAAGTTGCTGAGTTGTGCAAATCTGACCTTGATTATTTGAATCATGTGTTAGTCAAAATTGTGGTTCTCTAGTAAATAGTGATCACTGTGATAAGATTCTTTAGATTTATTCATTGCAAGTAGGATCATGCTAATTTGTGAAGATTGTCTTTTGTTATGCTGAGATTAGCTCTTCTAAGAAATCGAAAGAAAGACATGTCATGATTGATTAATTATCTATTACTCTAGAGATTTTTGAATTCTATGAGATATGTATTGCATGGTTGAATAATGTTCATGAATTGTTTTGTAGTTACTAATTCATGCTATAACATTGAGATAGTCAATCATGTATGCTCCTAGTTATGGTAAATCTATTTGAGAAACTAAAGTTCCATGAACTATTAATGCTTTCAGGATAAAGCAAGTAGCGTAAGAGATTTCTTTCAAGAAGAGCTTGATGCATCCTATAGGTTGAAGGATGGAGACTCTACTTGTAGCTATGACACTAAGTGAATGATTGAAGACATCTGTTCGAAGAGGAAAAATTAACCTTAAGAGGGCGTTCTATGACTCACTGAGAATAAGTAAAGGTTGCAGTGTTGCAAGCCCGGATGCTAAATTGTTGAAGTACCTCTTCAGCAGTTGAATTCTTAATTGCTCAAGTCAGGTCGACCTAGATTGGTAGCTCCGCAAACCTATTCAGAATAGAGTGATCTGCGATACGGTTGAAGAGGACAACCTTGAATCTTTACAGAGGTGTGCGTTGGAAACCATTTCTCTAAGGCAAGCATTGCAGGCAATGAGGACAAGTGGTTGATGCAAGTGATTGAAGATTCAGAGGGAGCCTACTGAACCTAAAGAAGATGGTTGTATTGCTTTGGATGTTGTTTCAGTTGAGGTCTGCGATGATATCCTGGTATAGCTGGAAGCAAGTCTTTTGTGGCACTAAGTATAGTAGAGGCCGAGTACATTACAGCTTGTGTGGCAGCTCGAGAAGCAATGTGACTTCGAAAGCTCTTTGCAGGATTGATTGAACAAGCATTGAAGCCAACTGTCATCCCTTGTGTTAATCAAAGCTTTGAGAAGCTTTCTATCTTTCCATGGGTTTCATGACAAAACTAAGCATACCACTTCATCAGAGATATGGTATTGAGAAAAGATATTCAGTTGAGGTATATCAGCACTGATGAGCAGATGGCAGTCATTCTCATCAAGCATCTCTTCAGGATAATGTTTGTGTACCTTCGAGACAAGCTTGATATGGTGGAGAATGAAGTCCTAGATGAGAGGGAGTCTCAGAATCAGTGATCTTCAAATTTGATAATGCATTTCTCTATTGAGAGAGATTTGAGGTGCAAGCCCTTGATAATGCATTTCTCTATTGAGAGAGATTTGAGATGCAAGCCCTTGTTAATGCATTTCTCTTTGAGATTTGAGGTGAAAGCCCTTGTTTCCACCCCTTGGGAGAGCCATGGTGGATGTCATGTGTGTGACTCCATGACAGCATCACGTGAGGGAGTCCGTGATGATTTTCTTGTACTTGTGTTTCACCCTCTGGAGAGCCATGGTGAAAGTCACGATGAGGTGACAAATCACATTTAGTGATGAGCACTTGTACATACCATCTATGGAGGTAGCCATGATGGTTGATATCACGATGAGGTGATATCCAATATCACAATGAGGTGATATGGTTTGTGTAGCTAGAAGTATCATCCCTAGCTTAGAGGGAGTGTTGATGTTATTAGCAGCTTCGGGCTGCTTCTTCTAGCCTACACAACTTGAGACTAAACCAATTAAATAATAGCCTATTGGCTATTTAATATGATATTGAGATCATTATTATTTATGTGAAGGGGCACTTCACAAAAGGTTAAATACAAACTCAGTTAGGGCCGACCCTCATTGAGAATATAAATGTTCATTTAATATTTGGGCCGACCTACCCTTGGCATTTATTGTAAAATAATTATTCTCCTTGAAGGGCCGACCTACTTGAGAAGTCATATTATTGTGTATATATACAAGGTCGAATTTGTCAATTGTAATATCAATTTTTTCTTCTTTATAATTCGCATTCCTAGGAGAAGGTCGCACTTGTGCAGCAGATCAACATATTGAGCAGCAGATCATTATTGTGCTGCAGATCATCACTGTATATCAGCAGATCGTACAGTTGCAGCAGATCATTGTTTTGTAGCAGCAGACCGAATTCAAGGAGAAACATATTCGGTTGTATTTTTGCATCTAGGAGAGGTGCGACTATTTGTTATATCAAATTCGGCCATTGCTAGGCCTGTATTGTAAAGCAGATTTCTGCTCTTGTTCTACATTATATAAGAGAAATATTTGCTAGGTTTTTCTCCCTCGGGAGGAGGGTTTTCCCAGGGTATCTTGTTGTGTTTATTGTCTTATGTGTTGCAAATATATTGAGTGCTTTTAGTTATTTATCTGATCTATGAAACACTAACATGAATGATAAAAGTCAGTTTGGTGACTTACTATAAATAGACGTGCTCTCCAAGAGGTTTGGAGAACACCCAAAAAGTCTTAAAACACTTCAGAGAGTGTCATTCGGACCAATACAACCCATTGAGCTCATTGCCATAATTAGAAACCATGTATCGCTGAAACTACGTGCTCCAAGAACTTTGGAGTTCCCCCAACTCACCTTGAGCTTACAAAGAAACCTCAAAAACAGGCCAGAACTCACAAAACACCATGGCGTAAAAATGGGGACACTACAATAGTTGAAAAAAACACAAAAGAATGCCAACTGTTGGCTAAATCAAAGACCAATAAATCTACATCAATAAGAAAGAGTTAAACTACATTCACAGTTAGAATTTAAATAAATGGATTTCACCAATACAAAGTGTGATTCAAAACAATCTACCATCAATATAATCTACGAAAAAAGACAAACATGCAACTACCAAATAATAGCTTTTGCCACATAAGCATGACTTATGCCAACATTCATTAACTTCCACAAAAGTACAAAAATTTTACTAACAATTCTCTACCATAGGCTCATCCTCAACTATCCTTATAAATTGTGTGCTCATGGAACTTATTTATAAGCTCTCAAGAGGCAGCTTGAGAAGGAAGATAATAATAAAATATTACCAAAAAAATCACTTTGAAGCAGCCCTATCTCTATCTATAAAAATGAAGAAATAAAACTCTTAAAGTAAACTAGTTATAAAACAAATAGTTAAAATAAAATCCTAATAGTAAGATCAATTCTATCTCCTCTAGGAAAAAATATTTTTTTTATCACTTAAGGCATTTCTGAAAATCTCAAATGACATTGACTTGCAAACTTTGTCAAATCTTTTGGCCTCTCTAAAATATTTCGAACATTTTTTGGAACTTGTGAAAGTTGTTGAAACCCTATCCATTGATATGAGATTGATGACTACATATTAAAAAACAACTTTCTAAAAAGAAAAACTTGAGTTTTTGAGCATCTCTCACCATTCATCAAAAAAGCATACCCAATAGCAACTTGTAAAAATAGAATTACTCCAAAACCTTAATGGATCTTCTACAAAACACTAAAACTCTAACTATGAGATTATCGCCAGCATTCTAATTTGGATTTTCTTGTGCTTAGAGGAGTTGTCATGGTGTGGCCAATCGCAAAGTGCAACTATAGAAACTTTTGAATGGCAAAGCTAGCTAGAAAGTGCAACTATAGGAGCTTTTAGTTGGCAAAGTCATCACAAAAGTATGCCTCATATTAATCCTTTTAACTCTTAGTAAATATCACTTAACCTATTGCCACTTTTTAGCATAGCCCAAAGTTTGACATTAGTTTGTCACTTTTTTATAATGGGCCGAAATTTTTGAGTAGCTTTGCCAACCCAAAAGTGTGCCTCACTTTATCTTTATTTCCCCTCAAAGTATGCCTCATATTAATCCTTTTAACTCTTAGTAAATATCACTTAACCTATTGCCACTTTTTAGCATAGCCCAAAGTTTGACATTAGTTTGTCACTTTTTTATAATGGGCCGAAATTTTTGAGTAGCTTTGCCAACCCAAAAGTGTGCCTCACTTTATCTTTATTTCCCCTCAAATATTTGGTGCATTTTTATGAGCCATTTGCCACCTTTTATGAGATCTTACTTGTTTGAATGCTTTGATTATTGCTTATGATTGCCAAAGTTATAAATTGAAAAAATTTCTCTTATACTGATTTACCCCCCCTCTCAGTACAAGTGTGTGTGTTTCTTCAATATTTACCTGCAGTCACTATTCGCCCTATTCGCATCGCGTCACTATCACAAGAAAATCCCTATTTGCATTGTGATAATCACTGAAATGGTGTTTAAAAAATTAGCTTCGACCTTTTTTTCATCTTATATATAATGATGCCGAGTTTTTTGAGTTTAAACCGTGATTTTTGGCGATTTTTTTGGGTTCAACTTGCTGCGAGTTTTCCTTTTGCACGGTGCTGAGTTTTTATGCGATTTACTTGCAGAGGCTAAGGACGCACAAGTACTCGAGAGTCTAGCAAGTACTCACCGCATTTTTCAAGTATGATATGTACTATACAAAGAAAAAAGATAGAAACTACGGTTTTTCATTCAATTAAGGCAATTTTACTACTATTGTTCCACTTCTTCAAGAAATGACCTATAAGCAACACAACAGTTACTAATAAATGCTCTACAAAAACAAGGATGTCAATGAATATCGCCAAGAAAGCATTTGATATTTTCCATGTACCATGTACTAGATAGCATAGTAGCTTAGTAATCTGCTTAAAAGCAGAACCCTATTAATTTCTATTGAAGGATGGTTCGCCCACTTAAGTCACCATGACTAATGCAGCACTGAATTAAAACTAGTTACATCACCACGAAGTTGTAGAATTATGAAGAGTCTCCTAGGACACCACCTAGATTTTGTGATTAATGTTTCTTTTTCTCTACGAGTCTTGAGCCTTGCCCTTCTAAATTTTCATAACGATATATAGTTGCTGAAAAGCTTTTGTAGATATGTTTTCCTATTTAAGTCTTTGTTCTGGGACCTTAATGATTTAAATAATCATTTGTGAATATATCAATTACTCGTTTATCATATAATTATATGGGACCTTATTACTAGCTTCTTTCAGGGTCAATGACCTCAAATGTATAATAATAAACTATATAAAGTTGAAATATATGTTTTAAAAATGTAATGACAAAAAGACCATTTTTAAATCAAATCCGGAATAATAACCTAATGCAGATGTTGTATTCAGTAAAGATACCTTCTGGTTTAAAGTCTCTAAATACAATGTCTCCTTGATTGATGATGCAACAGCCTCTACAAAAAGTTCCACCTTTCCTTGAGCTTGATAAATTTGTGCTAGCTTCTTCTTGATTTTTCCATTTGACCACCATGGGCGCCCATCAGTGGTGCTTGCATCATTGGTGGGTTGCTCTAAAGGCAAATGCAAACAATCGAAAATGAATAATGAATAGCAAAACTCTACAACATTAAAGCAAATAAGCAGAGTACTTCCAAATACAAAGAACTATATTCCCCGTGTCTAAATAAAATTATATCTAGCTCATTAATGTTTCTATAAATTAATATTTTATCATTCCTTTAAAATACACACTTACTCAAAAATACATCTACCAAATAGCATTTAAGTTACCAATATGCTGTGGAGGTAAAAGTAGTTGTATTGCTTCATCCGTTCTATCATGTTCAATAAGCAAAGATACTAAGGTCAATCGTACATCAACATCATCTGGCATACCATCTAGAGCTGCACACAACCAACAAAAGGCATAAAACATCAGTGCTGTTGTAACAAATGATAAAACAAATATTACCGGTCTGGATTTAGGTAAGGGGATTCAGGTACACTGGTACAAAAAAAAATACTGGCGTTGGGTTCATTTTGGATCTGTTTGTACAAAAAAGCAAATAAAAATCATAAATATATACATATTCTAGACATGTATAAAGATGAATATCTCTAGATTGTATGTATATTGACTAAAAATTAGAAATAAGCTAAAACTTATAAATTAAATAGGTTACATAAATTAATAATATAAATAGGTAAAGATGAAGGTAACATTAATATTCTAAAAATATCTCCCAGCCAAATTTTTAACCTATCATAAATATGTACCCATGATACAAATGTAGTGAAAGAAGGATGTGCAACATGGTGAAGTAAATAAGAAGTGCAAACACAGGGCAAAGATTGAAAAGTTTGAACAAAGAACAAAACAAGTGGGGGCCAATATTGAGGTCTACGGGTGCAAAAAAATGCATGAGAGTGGATTGTTCTATAGGGAAATAAATTTTGCCAGAAAATCTATGCAGTAATTAAATGCGTGGGGCGGGGATATTAGAATGATAATAAAACAATTTTTGTGGCATTTGTAATCCCCCAGCATTAACAGAGAAATATTGTTTGTAGGAGCAAGGTGCAAGGTGTTTTATTCAATCTTTTCATGAAATGTGGTGACCTTCTTCCTGGGTTTGCCTAGGTCTTCTGTAGAGCAAACACGAATGAATCTAGGACTATTTTGCAAGCCCCTAGGCAGATCCACAAGAGACTTGAACCAGTAGCCAAAACAGGTACATACCAGACCCAGATCAAAGCTGCAAGAGGGACAAATTGGCAACAGAGTGTTGGCAGATGGTCAACACTCCCCTTGGGATTCGTGACATAGACTAACCGCCTCCCGTGGATCCGTTAACTCTGGCAATTGTATCGGGCATTAACAAGTCGATCTTTTGGTGCAACGGCAGCTATGGGGCCAACAATTGGTATCAGAGCCAAAGGTGTCTGGTTCGAATCCCCTCGGGTAACGCTGAGGGGGAGTTTGTTGGCAAATGGTCAGCGCTCCCCTCGGGATTTGTGACATGCACTAACTGCCTCACGTGGATCCGTTAACTCTAGTAGTTGTATCAAGCATTAACAGGTCAATCTTTTGGTGCAAGGATAGTTGTGGGGCCAACACAAAGGACAAAACTATTAATTGCAACTGCTTAATACAATGCAACTAATAGCAATCAGAAGTTATAGACAAACAAAGTTCAATCTAATGCAAATGGCTATTTTGATAAAAGGTAGGCATGATACCAAATGATTTGGAGCCCTATAATAGTTTAAAATGTAATGACCCAACATTGGAAATTTGAACACCATACACTTAATTTAACATTCTAAATACCACATTTCTAACTCATAAACTGCACAACACAATTTATCAAAAGCACAATCAAATTCATCTTGGACTGATCATCTTTAATAATTGTCAATCACATATGTTAAAAACAAATAGCTATCGAGCAAATCTTACTAATAATTAAACTAAAATACGAAAACATCACAATCTCCCTAAAAATTCTTTATAGCATAAAAACCCTATGTTCCATCAAGTTTCCGAGATGGGGACGAAGGGACGTGTTTCAAGTAGGAATTTTAGGAGGACATTTTAGGGGACAACAGGGGATGGCTATTAATAAAATGGGAAAAAATTTAAAATATACAGAAATTTAAAATATCCATATCATAACATTAATAAGGTAATCATCATATACATTATAGATCATTAATACATAACATTTACCCAAAGGCTACAAGTTCCAACTACAAAATGACAAAAACATAGAAAATATGCTACTACCCTTGAGCTTGCAAAGAACTCGTGCAATCAATGAGTATACCTCCATTGTCTTAGGATTGTAGTGGTTGACACAAGTGGCAACAACTTCCTTACTTTGTATTGAGATTGGAAAGGAGCCTGCCTCAATATGACTGAAATCTTTGCCATGATATGTTGCAAACCTGTAATTTTGTGATTGCAAAATCAACTAAAAACAATTGTTTTCAGTGATATAGAACTACCATCTTGGGACTGAAACACAAACTTGAGAGGTACAAATGGAGTTCAAAATCCTAGGTTTTCTTTTGAATAATTTATCTTGAAAACCTAACTATTTGATAACTGAAATGGCTGAAAACTACTTTTAAATCTTGCAAGTCAGCCCAAACAACTATTAAAGTATTAATTGTAATATTTAATGGTCATCTTAGCTTTAGTTAGTCGATAGTTTACCTTTAGTTAACTTAGTTAGGTTTTAGTAACTTTTGTTTACACTTTTGTTCGTTTTAGCATATTTCAGTTAAATGCTTTAGTTTGCTTCAGTTAATGATTGTTTCTTTTTAAAAACATCGTCTTGTAATTTTCTATATAAGAAGTATTCCTCTCCTTTGTAAACACAGAATAACGAATATTGAGTATCAATTATCATTTCATGGTATCTGCGCTTAGGCTTGAACTTTTTTAGCAATAAAAATTCGTTGTTTTTCTAAGGACTTTTTGAAAATTTCTTACATGTATTTGCTCGGTTTTTTTTTTTAAATCAAATGTTAATGGTTAACCCAAAAAATTATTTTGGAAGATTTTTTGATGGCTTTTTTTAAATTTGTGAAGTTTTTAACCGATTTTTTTAAACATAAAAATCGAGGAATTTTGTGAAGAGTTTTTGTGAACCGATTTTTTGGAAATCGGAGGGTTTTTTTAAGCCAATTTTTGAAGGGTTTGTTGTAGTAGATTTTTTGAAGAAGTTTGAGGGTTTTCTTGAAGCAGATTTGAGGGTTTCTTTTGCATGAAATCGCAGATTTTTGAAGATGAATTTCGCGGATCTGCGTAATGTCCCTTACCCAACCTTGCCCTAGAATTCGCTTGTTGATTAGAGTTAGGGTTTCTTCTTTTCAAAGGAACGTTTTTCCTATTGAAGTAATCCTGGATTGAAATCTGCATTCACCATGTTAAGAACATTTCCACATATACATATGTCTATTAGCATTAATATTTAGATATCCAAAATATAAACATAATCACAAAAGCAATCATGAAGACAGAGGAGGAGTGGCATGGATAGATCTGCCCGAAGCTATCCATCTAAGCCCAAGAGCACAAGTGTCCGACCAAGACTACCCACCTCTTGGCCCCAAGCGGCAAGAACGTCTGACCAAGACTATTCCACCCTTGGAGTGGCGTGCTTAGTGGAAACACTTATACCTGCTTTCTCTACTAACATCATCACCTTGAAAGACACTTAACTTACTGGGAACAGTCAGGGGAGCGTATAAGTGGCCCAGGTCTACCACCCATCCATGGCCGCGGCAGATCTTGAGTGGGACCCCCACCCATGCCTTGGGACTGGGAAAACTATGAGTGGAATTTCCACCCCTCCAGGGCCCATCTCTGCCTTGGGTTCCGGGGGCGGACTTGAGTGGGGTTTTTAGACACCACTTCCCTCACACCCTTCCTCCCAATAAGCTTACAAACACGGAGAAGACAATCTTTTAGATATCAAAAACATGTGCATTTATTGTTGATGTTGCAACGTCGGGCATCACTTCCAACCATGACTTTGTAATGTCCCCATTTTAGCCCTACGCTCTTCTTGAGGTTTTAGCCTATTTCTAGAAACCCATAGGCTAAGCAGAATGGAAAATTAGGGTTTCCTATTTTTTAGGAGGTTTCAGATGCAATTTTGAGGGCTTGCATGCATGGGGTTCTGATGCATGTCTAGTGGAGTTTTCTAGGTTTTCAGAGAGCTTTAGAATGTTGTAACATGCATCTCCATCTGATAACCTTTCCAGGCACTTACTATTTATAGTAAGTCATGTTGGCTTCCCGATTTGTGCTCAGAAGGCATTTGGAAACACTTACTATTTATAGTAAGTCTTGTTTACTGCTCAGTTGGTGTTCAATTGATGTTTTGCAAACTTACTATTTATAGCAGTTGTTATTTTTGGTAAATCAATTTATAGCAGTATCATTCTAGCAACAATTCAGCCTTTTGCAGTTCAGTATGGCTGTTCAGTTTGGCCTTTTGTCGAGTTTACAGTGAACTTAATATTTTAACATTGGCTATTTTTAGTAAGTATATTTTGGCAGTGTCTTCATCAGCAGTATGGTGCAGTTCATTATCCAGATTTTGGTAACGTCTCAATTTCCAGTTTGGTGAGAATTGTCTCCTTGGACTAAGTTTTATACTTAGTTAAAATGTGTTTTGGAGTTGTACCCCACGCCTAGCTTAATGACTTTAAGTTGTTTTAAGTTGGGGGCCATAAAGTAAAATACATTTAATAGTTTATTAAATGTTTATTCATCATCTTAAGTGGGACGACTTGAAGGGTGAAATAAAGTGTTTATTAGATATTTTAAATGAAACCTTTTTGGAGAAAGTGGCGTCCTTTTTTGGAAAATGAAGAGTTTCTTTGGAAGTTCAAGTGTTTCATCTTCTTTTGGTGAGAGCTTATGTATTGGCGCCTTTTCCTTTGTATCCAATCTTGAAAAATTGAAAGTAGTGTTATGCTGCTAGTTTGAAACCAGAACCTGGCTAAGGGGAAGCTTAGCGAATTCACTCCATCCTTCGGGCTTGCAACTATGGCTTCCTAGGTGGATTATCATGGTTGTATTTCACTTTGAAATACAGATGGAGCTTCAATTGTTGGAGTTGAGCAAGTTGTTGATGTAAAACCTGTTTTTACAAGTTGTTGATTTAGACTGGCTGAAGCTATTTTCTGTTCATAGCTGCAAGTCAGATTTTTGTATGCTTCTGGGTGTTAACCCATGCTGTTCCACTGTGAAGGGCGCCCCTTTCTGCAAGTTTGCAGATTTTATCGTGGAGTTTCTGATTTTTGGGAGAAGGTCGACCCTTCTTGAAGGCCGTACCTTTCTTCTTTGCTGCATTGGGAATAGTGCCTCCTGTTGCTACTATTTTTGGCTCGTTTTCTCATTGAGGTTTGGGCGCACATCTCCTATCTGTTGTTTGGCTGTGGTTTGGGAGCTTTCCGAGTGGTTTCGGGAAAGATACGTCCAAATTGGTGATTCTTCAACCTGCTGGTCTGATTTTCTGTATTCACTGTTTCTGATCAGATTAGTTGTGTTTAATTATCTTGCTGTTTAAGAGCTACATTGATGCATCTATTAATATTGTAAATGTTAGAGGAAGTGATACTCTAACCATTGATTGTTTGGAAATTCTCGTTGATACATTGCAGCTGTTATTTAATGATTTGTAAGATGTTTAGTAGCACTAACAGCAGTTCGTTCATTTGCTGCAATTTATTTGTTTGTAATTCTCCCCACGAAATAAGTGGTTGTGTGGACTGTATAACCCCCACAGTTTAAGTGGAAGTGAGGTCTTTTGGCTGGCTTGCCGCCTATAATTGTTTGTAATAATCTCACCCACGTAATAAGTCTCACCCACGTAATAAGTGGAGTATTCCCACCGCTTGTGGATGCCTGCTTTTGTAGAAGAAGTTTACTTTCAATTAATCTAGTACTCCACCATATGTTAGCACCTCGCCTTGCAAAAGGATCTTGCGTGCACATTCTTGGTGTTGAGTTTAGCTCTTCATTTCATATTGTAATTCGAGTTATTAGATCCTAGGGATCCTCTGACCATATGCCCGCCCCTCCTCCTTGAATGGTTTTAGGGCGCATTCTTGGTTAGAGTTATTTCAGTTGTCTTTTGGTTTAAGAGCTAATTCTTAACGGGTGCATGATTTGCATTGTTGAAAACTGAAGAATTAAGGGCAAAAATTAAGGGGTATATTTCAGACTTGCAACAATAAATCTCATATAGCCTTTCGGCTATTCAATTTATTGAAGTCAATTTAAATATGAAGAGGTGCTTCATTTATAATATTTAAATCTATTGAGATAACTATTGGTGAAGAGGCGCTTCACCTTGTATATTAATTAATATTAAATTTGGGCCGACTTTGTCTCATTCACTACTCTTGGAGAGACACGTCATTTTTGGAGGCCGACTTCATTCTTTGAGGAGGCACATCTTTTCCATCTAGCATGTATTTATATGAGTGATGATCACTCATTTGATCATCAAGATCATTCATCATAATTCGTATTTCAAGAAGAAGTTCGCACCTAAGCAGCAGATCATTATTCTGTAACAGCAAATCGATTTCAAGTAGAAACATATTCATTTGTATTTGCATCTAGGAGAGGTGCGATTATTCATTGTATCAAAATCGGCATTGTCTTGTGCCTGAGTTGTAAGCAGATTTTTGCTCTTATTACTTCAATATATAAGAGATATATTTGCTGGGTTTTTCTCCCTCAAGTTGGAGAATTTTCCCAGGGTATCTTGTTGTGTTCGTTGTCTTAAGTGCTGCATTTCTGATTTTAAATATCTGATCATAAAAGCTTTTATTACTGATTCTTTAAGTCAATATCAACATCATTATCATCATGATAATACTAAAGAAAGCATTACACCAATAATCAGATTAGCAATAGTTGTTTCTTACATTCAGAATATGCTAAATATTATTGCTAAGTGAGTACATCACCTGATCTGATGTGTCTTCCCATGATTCTTTATTCCTTAATCTCCTTCCTTCAATCTTAGATTTGATTGATCATAAGATAAAAACATATATAAATAAATATTAATCTATTCATTTTTATATTAAGATCATAATTACTTATAACTTATAAGGCTCAATAATTGTTGGAAGCAACATTATTGCATAATCAAATATAAAACATATATACATATAGGTATATGTATAAACATTATTAATTATTTCTAAACTTAGAATATTCACCCTTGCATGAACATGCATATATATATATATATATATATATATGTTTATTGACATCATATTATACTCACTTACAATGACTATGAGAATAATAAATATTACCAGCAATATACATAATTATATTCCATGCTGAGACATACACGATCTTCAGAAATTAGGGGATATCTTTTTCTAAATGGTTCACTGATTCCTTAGAATATATTCATATACTCCCCCTTGGCCATAGTCATCGCTGCATATCTTAATAACTACTATGGTCTTATTGTGATTTCGTCCTATCTGTATTTCCTCCTCTTCCCCCTATATTCTTCATGTTTTATATCCTCCCTTTTAAAGTGAAGAGAGGCATCTCTTCTAAAAAGAGATGACCTCTTGAATGGTTACAATTCCCCTTGATATTAATTGTTCCCATCGCTGCCCTGCTTTTAAGTCTTTAATTGCTGCTTTATGGTAATTTTTAGGACTCGCTACTTTAGTTTAGAATAGTCAATGCATATTAACAATGGTGATTCAGTTTTGTTTTGTATTATTTATATTTTTTATTTTATGTTTATTACTTTATATTTTATTTGTTTTATGTTTCTTAATATATTTGTTATTATTATTACATATATACTTTAGTATTTATATATTATGATTAATGATATTTGAATTGTCAATATTATATTATATATAATTATAATGTTATCTTGCAATATTTATAATTGTAATAATATTAAATCGCTGATATGAAACTTATTTATTTACTCTATTTATTTATTTGTATTTCAATGTTTTATATTTTAATGTTGCAATTTTGGAGGACATGACAATCTGTTTGTGCACATTTTCGTGGGTTGAGTTCGTGATCTGATCTAGGCAATCTTGAAGAATAGTTTTGAAGATTTGAAGACTTTTTGAAAAAAAATCTTTAAAATTTTTGCTTTTTGAAGATTTTTCAGAAGTTCTTTTAAGGTTTTTTTTTTTAAAACTTGCTTTTTTCAAAGTTTTTTGAAGATTTTTTCTAAAAAATCTTGCTTTTTCAAAGGTTTTTGAAGGTTTTTTTCTAGTAAAATCTTGTTATTTTTGAGCCTTTTTTTAGACGATTTTTAAAAAAATCGTAAGAGTTGTGCCTGTTGATGTTATAGCAGCTTAGGGCTGCACTTCCTTTGCACAAATACCATGAAGAAGAACATGAATTAAATAAGTAGCCTTCGGCTATTTAAATCATGGCTACACATTTATTAATGACAAAGGGCCGACCCTAATATGATTTGCATTTATTACTTGCTGCATGGGCCGACCCTAATTGTATTTATTCTTACTTATGTTTTTCCTAAGAGGGCCGACCTAACTTGAAGAGGCGCCTCTCTTGTATTTATACAAGGTCTTATTTGTCATTTGATAACTCATTCATTCAAGCAAGTTAGCAATTAAGAGCAAAGCAGAATTCGTACCTTCATAGCAGCAGTTCCGAATTCAAGGAGAAACATATTCGTCTATATCTTTGCATCTAGGAGAGGTGCAATTGCTCTTTGTATCAAATTCGGCCATTGCTGGGCCTGTATTGTAAAGCAGATTTATGCTCTTGTTCTACTTTATATAAGAGATCCATTTGCTGGGTTTTTCTCCCTCAAGAGGAGGGTTTTCCCAGGGTATCTTGTTGTGTTTATTGTCTTATGTGTTGCAATCTTATTAAGTACTTTTTGTTTATGATCTGATCTAAGTAACACTAACAGTGCCAACTAATTGTCCAGGGTTTAGTGCTAGTTGATCACAAATTTTATCTTGTTTTTCGAGCTTTTAGAAAATGGGAGGGATGGCTGCTTTGACTAACGTCATGTTGGAAAGTACGCAGAGGTTCAATGGGAAAAGTTATGATAGCTGGAAGCAAAGGAAGCTCACATTTTTCGAGTGTCGATGTCTAGATTTGATTGTTTTGTGGGAAAGGACCAATAATCGCGAGGTGGTTATGCTTCTCCAACTATCAATCACCAATGATATGTTTCCAGAAGATCATGGATAAACTTGGTTTATGTTTGTAGGATGACTATTAAGGGAGGGTATTAAAGTATTAATTGTAATATTTAATGGTCATCTTAGCTTTAGTTAGTCGATAGTTTACTTTTAGTTAACTTAGTTAGCTTTAGTAACTTTTGTTTACGGTTTTGTTTGTTTTAGCATCTTTTAGTTAATTGCTTTAGTTTTATTTAGTAAATGATTGTTTCTTTTTGAAACATCGTCTTGTAATTTTCTATATAAGGAGTATTCATCTCCTTTTGTTAACACAAAAAAACGAATATAAAATATCAATTATCATTTCAACATGTAACTGTCATACAACATAAAGGAGCTTAAATTTGTTCTTTTGCAAACTAAAATCTCTCATGCAGGGCTAAGGGTGGTGTGGGGGCCCACAAAAGAACAATAAAATATTTTTTAATTCATTTTGGGCTTTTTTTTAAAGATTAAGTGTAACTACAATGGGATGGTTTGCCATCCCTAGGACAATTAAGGGGCATCATTGACATACCCAACCATCCCCATGAAGTCCCCTCACTTCCAAGAAATTTCCAAGATGTCAAGGCCAATAAAAATTGATTAAGGACAAAGAGGGGACCTTTCCAAGGCATCCTCACATCCCCAAAATGTCCCCAATATGGGGACGTGTCAAAAAATGCCAAGGATGCATCTCAGGGAACATAGTAAAAGACCTATCTTAATGCCAAGAAGTATTGCTCACAAACATATTTTGTTCAGCTGTTTTGGGGCAATATCATAAGGCAGTAATATTTAATTTGATACATTTAAATGTATTTGTGGAAAATCTCCCTAAGCTCAAGTTAGATCTAAATCAAAAAATATAACAAAAGAAGGAATGCCAAAATGGTATATGTGGCATCTATATTGAAGCAAATTATTTAAAGCAATCCACTCAATATAGTATTGCTTTTGTTTCACCATCACATGGGACTCTTCATGGCTCCATCAAGATACTATGCAGAAAGGAAGTTTGGACCAGCTTTTGCACCCTTGAGGATGGTTAGAAAGCAACATAGAAATCCTAAATATTATAAGTATTTAAAAAAGTGCACACTCTTCGTAACCCATCACTAAAATCAACTTCCATCTTCAACGCTACAAACTTTCCAATAGGCTTCTACCTTTTCAATAAACTTTTCAAGCCGCAAGGAGCTTGATGCGTTTTTTTTTCTCTTTTTTTCCATTGATGAATATTCAAGGTGATTCTTCATAAAACATTTCAAGCTGCAAGGAGCTTGGTGTTCTTTTTTATCCATTGATTAATGTTCAATGTGTTGAAAAAAAAGTCTTGAAGTTATTTTGAAGCTATTTGACTTGCTTGCGACTAGTACTACTTACTAAATACAATTAATTACTACAAGTGAGGTCCAATCAACCTAGTTTAAGTACACTCTATCCTATCTTTCCCATTTATTACCCGCCTTACTTCAAGATAGGATGTCCCAATAATGAGTATTCAATCTTCAAATCCCACATGGCCCTCATATGATCGCAACAAATTTGAAGCCATGTAGTGTTGCTTAAAAAAATCTAGATGCATTTTTTTTCTTTTCCTCAATTAGTCTTATTGTTTGTCTACTCCTACAAATTAATACTCCATCATAGGGTGAGCAACATGCAAAGTAACATTTACAAATGTTAGCATGGAGATGAACAAATAGGATCTCCCCATCAAGACTTTATATAGAAGCAATCAATATAGAAAAACAAGATTTTTGGTCTGCATTTTCAATGCCTAGACTTGTGATAACCCTAGAAATTAATATAATTGAATCTTGGTTGAAAACTAAGACATATCCAAGATTTTAGTGTTTTTTTGCTTATAGTAAAAGGTGATTTTCACAATCAATCACAACACCCCTACAATTGTTGGGCCCCTGATGCAAGAGCATCGGGGTTCACAAACAATCCTGCATCACCCAAAACAATTTGTCTTTGCTTTGCTTGTTTATTTTTCTTCTTTGTTTTGTCTACAGGAATTGATGATCAAATTCCTAAGGATTGTAGTTGGTCCTTGGCCAAATATCTTCATCACCTTGAAGAGGAGCCAATTGGGTGCCCGTGTTTCAAATTTGAAGATCTTAGTTGAATTGTAGAGAGTTGTGGAATTTTCACCCTATCTGGCCAACTGCAGAATTTGTAGGGTGATTCAAATCCCCGAAATTCATCTTTGGTCCCATTTTCTCACCTTTACCTCACTCATTTCCAATTGCAGAGTTTTCATGCCTATCTAGACTGTGGAACTTTTCCCTTCATTCAAATCTCGTTCAGTTACGCCTTCAATCCCTACAGCGTCCTTATTCCGTGGCGACTTTTCCAAATTGTGAAACTTCCATGTGTTCAAGAAATTGTCGAGTCTTGCTAGAATTCCCGCAATTCCCTATTACTCTATTTTCTCTGCAAGACCTTCAAACTAGAAAATTTCCTAGAATCAACAATTGTGGAATTTCTAGCCATATCCTATGTAATATCCCTTGCCAATTTTGACCTCAAAATGCTGATTAGAGGCTCAAGGAATATCATCAAACACTTTGCATACAACCTCTTCACTTGCTGTTTCTGTATTTCAGTCTGATTATGCTTTCTTGAAATGATGTCAAATGTGATTTAAATGCTTTCAAATGATCACTAAGCTGTCTAAGCAAAGAGCTGTAATGCAAATGCAATTTATTTTGTCTTCTCAAATGCATATATCTGAATTCTACATGAATAATGTGCACCTACAGCCAATTGGCATTATGACAAACACTTGGTATGAAAACTAACATGCTGATTATGAACAATGTAGATATGAACATTACAACAAATTCTTGGCATGCAACTTATTACTCTTTTATTGATTGCAATCTCTAGTACAATACTGATATGATTAGCCAAGATTCTTGGCTTCACAATGAAGTTCTAATACAATGCCAATCTGATATATATGATCTTCTACAGCAGTACCTAATGCAAATTGATTTGTCAATGCAAATGAACCTAACAAGATGCAAGAACCTGGAGATAAGTTCACCTATGCTTGAAGATGATGTAGCAATTTTGGATGCAATCAATGAAACCATTTCCAAGCCAAATCAAACCCAAGCATGTGCCACCCCTGTTCTGGAACAAATCTTCAATAATAAATTATTGGCAGCTGCAAACCCTCTTCTCTCTCACCAAATATCATTGCCAAGACTCACAAGGAGGATTCCTGAATACCCATGTGAAATCGATGCATGTTATGGCCTCCATGAACAAAATCGTGGCTCCCAGCTATGACTGTCTTAAAAATATCAGAATATAATATCATGTCAAAATCGTCCTCAAGAATGGACAGAATGATGAGTTCACAATCTGCATTTATTCTCCAATTGAACTACCACAATTTTTCACAATAAGACTATAGCAATACATCAACTGCTATAGACAAAAACCCTTTAGCATAAGAAGTTGCAACAATACAACAGCTGTAGCAAACTTCTCAACAAGATGCAATTATACTTCAATTATTCTTCAAATTGAATTACCTAAATTTGGCCAAAGGCCACAAAATTTGCACAATATGAAGGACTGAAATATCCTCCACTCCAAACCAGCTAGGGTTGATGTTTCACAACCGAAACTGGGCTCCTAGAGTCTTCAAACCCTCGGATGCAACAATGCTCGCAAGCTCACCAACAATGGCTATGAAGAAGTAACATAAAACTCATGATGATCAAATGATACAAATGTACCTCCTTATAAAGGTGAGCTAACTGCCCTCATGATATTTCTAGAAGTTGGGCTGACATAAAATAAAGTGAACTTATAATTTTATTTTATTTTATTCACTTAAGTTTAATTTTATTATTTAAGTGACTTTTTGACATATAATTTTATTATAGTCACTTTATTAAATTAATTATAATAAAGTTACCTTTGAGATATTATTTTATTAAGATAACTTTATTAAATAATTAATTTAATACTCCATTTCAATTTAATTAAAATAATCAATTACTCATCTTTATGAAATATCAATATTTGGAAAACTTAATTAATTAATTTAATTGAATTACTCTGCCTCCAAATTGGGGACATGACATCCTAATACCACTCGGATTTTCACAATTTTCTCCAAAATGCTAGAAAGTGACAAGTAGGTGGTTATAACAGCCTTGCACATGGAATTCATAGGCAAATTAAAGTGTGATGCGTGCCCCATCACGCCTAGACGTAGGGTGGCCACCAACTTCTCCATGTTTTTCTATATATAGTGGTTCCATTCATCTTGGAGAGAATTTATTTTCTTGGGGAGGTAGAGTTGGATGAATTGAGTGAGCATAGGATAAGGAAAGCTTGTTGGGTTGATGTCTGCATGTATGTAAAGCTGAATGCCAATGCCTGGGCATGGAGGGTGAACTGCAATAGTATTGTAATGATCAGTACCCCTACTGTAATGATTTATTTTGTATATTAATAAAGATATACTTCTGTTTTGTTTTGGAATGTTTGGATTTGTTTTAATGCTGCCAAGTTCAACAGTTTGTTAAGACCCCTAAGCCAAAGATTGCATCAGTCCCTCACCATTCTTCACCTAGAAACTTTGCTCCTTACCACAAAGAGCATTCAGAAATGATTTGGGGGTGACATTATTTGGGTTTAGGACAAAGGAAGCCTGCAAACACTTACTGCTGATTAGAGCTGCTTCCTGAAGAATTTGCTGCATTGAGCCATTATCATGTGGATAGGAGCCACTAATTTGAGCACTTTTGCAGGATCATGCAACAGCCATCCAATTTGCCTATTTTTTCTTTTTACTTAACAAGACAGATGTAAGGTTTTATCAAGATTTAGTGTTTAAACTTCATTATATATATTTCATCAGCCAAAGTACTTTTTTATTTATTTTGATTATTTTCTCAAATTATGGATAAGATAAATTCACATTCCCTTTCTGGCATAAATTTTACTCTTTGTTTGCAAACTTCAATACATTGAACTGAAACATAATAATTTATACACCATTTGGAGAATATAATAACTAATGAACTATTTTAAATCCTAAATTTGCAAAAAGTAGCTTGTTTAGTAATTAGAATTGTACTACCAAGACAAGATATTTTCTCTTTAATGTTCCATGAGATCTCACAAATTTCTTATGTCGATTATTCTTTGCTACAACATAAAAATGTAGATAGATAAAAATATACCTTTGTAATAGAACTTTATAGCATCTGGATAAGCCTCAACAGCTGCGTGGCCTCAACAGCTGCGTGGCATTGAGCAACCTTCAACCATAAATGGGCCTACATGGATTCAAACAATGTCACACGTATTTTTTAAGCTTTTTGCAAAGCAAATCTCAAAAGAACAAAAACATCAAAAAGGAACATTCTGCCCAAATGAGAAATATAATGATCCTCAACAAAATGACCATTTTAAAATATGAGCAAATCCATGCATTAGATGGGAAAAATAAGTAATGAGCATAAAAAACTGTGATGAAATAAGTTGAGCAAAGAAAATACAAATATCAAAAGTTAAAATGCAACCACCATCAAATGGATAGGGCAAATACAGAGGATAAAACATGGGATTTACTACTTCCATACAGGAACATTATTTGTAGTGGTCAATCCCCCAATTTTGACCTATAATTGGACAATTATCTGGGTCACCCGGATCACATGCCATCTGGATTTGTGTATTCTAGAGATCACTAGCTGTGATGTGAACTCCAAGATTCCCTAGTGGCTAAGGTAGGAACCTGGATGAATGTAAGAAATCAGATGCAAATGTTGACTCTTGAGAGTTTAGAAGCTCAAAGTCATAATCGAAATCATTAATAAGAAATAGTAGACTACCTATTTGATTGAAATTCCATGGTGGAAAAGGAAATTCCTGTTATTTTAGTTCAAATTAGTTATGTCATCGGCATCTACCTTTATACCTATCTCGCTGTCTTATAATATCAAAAAAATGTAAAAAGGTAAACTGTCAATACAATATATCAATAAAGCTAAAAATTACACACAACATTTTTATGCCAAGGTGCATTTTACAATGCACATCGACTTGAACTTTGGATCCAAAATGGATCAAATTTTGTTAGCTAAGTTGGCTAATATAGTCACTAATCAGTTCTCTTTGAGACTTGCAAGCTCAAAGACAGCCCTCAGACCCCGTTTTGCAAGAAAACATCTGAGACAGAATTGCAGGGAAAATTGACAGAGCAAAATGGGAACAGAGGTCATCTGAGATTCTGAGTAATAAAAACAATTAGGAGGCTGATGTCGTAATGGAAAACAGACAACAGTGGCCATTTCAAAGGACTTAAGTAGTCTTACTAATTTGGCTGGGGCCAAAATACTCACAGTGCAGCAGAGTTTTGCTGGGCAGTTTCTTCTGCTAACAAAACCATTTGATATTTGACAAAATAGCAGAGTCCATGGGATCAATAGAAGTTGAAGCGGTTGGAATCAAAGTGTTTTGGGTTCTGAAGATTCTTGGGATTCTCTTCAAAGCATTTTTGCTCTCTTCCTGTATAAACACACCCCTTGAGAGCTCTTGTAAGGACAATTGGGACTAGTGCAGTTTGCATTCTGTCCTTGTTAAGCTAGCACTCAGGGAGTCAGGTACAAGTAGGAATGTGTGATTGAGCAAGTTGCAGAGCTGGTTTGTAACTGTAGGAGTACTCTTGTTGTTGGAAAGTGTTATTAGATTTCTTGGGGCAAGTTGCTTGTAAATAATTTGAGAAGATAGTGAATTGAGGAGGCTTATCCCTCAATCTTTCTAAAGTATGTCACCCACACTGGGTTCCTCTGTACCATATTCTTTGTTATGCTATGTTTCTGTGATATGCTTCAATCTTGTTCATGTTTCTTGAATTACTTTTACACCGCGGCTCTTAAACAACTCATTTTATAACACTAAATACTATTTTCCATAAGTAATTTGCACCAAAAAAAAAAACAAATTTATACCAAAAATTTCTTAAGGTCCATGCTAATGAATTATGTAATGGCATAATTATACTAATCACATATCATCACATATCAAATTGGCATTAGAGCAATTCATTGCTTTGAGTTTTGTGGTTGTTTGTTTGTGTTATCAATTTTGCAGATTTATGATCA
The DNA here is from genome assembly GCA_007115665.2 of Sequoiadendron giganteum. NCBI lineage: Eukaryota > Viridiplantae > Streptophyta > Pinopsida > Cupressales > Cupressaceae > Sequoiadendron > Sequoiadendron giganteum. The sequence continues at coordinate 713,965,960 of CM021102.1, forward strand.
TAAGTGGATCAGTTAGTACAAGCGATAAAGTATAGTTGACATCTTTAGAGCAGGAGATTGAGTCTAGGAACAAGAAAAAGAAAGGAGAAAGCATGGAATGTTCAGATGATGTCACACCTCGAGATGGAGAAGAGACCGTCTTCAAATTCAAAGATGTTGCAAGCATGTCTTGCTCTATAAAAAGTTTGGGAGCATTAGGGAGATTCTCATGGGAAGATTGGGGATGCCTTAGAGGCCCTTGAGGGAAATGCAGAGCTAAGAGGAGAGAAAACTTTAACCAATGAGAATGTGCAGTCCCAAAATGACCAAGGCTTTCCAATTGCATCTCTACTCAAAGCACAGGCAAAGATAGAGATTCCAAGTTAGTAAAAAGCATTAGATAATAAGAAGCTTGACCATTGGTTGGCATAACTTGAGGTATAGTTTAGTATGCATATCATCAATGGTAAAAAAAAGATTGCCTTTGCTAGATTAACAAAGCATTCTACTGCTTGGTTTGAAAGCTATCATTAAGAAATATCCTACCTATTTGCAGGGATACAAAAGGATGCATCCCCAGGGTTTTTCTCACCATCCCCATACCCGTCATGTTTTGGGGATGCAAGGATGTCTCGGAACATCCCCAAACCATCTGGTAAGGAAACACCCCAGAAATGACACTCGACCATTCAGAAATGGCCAGGGACAGTTGGTTGTCCCCAGATGGCAGGAGCACTTTAAAAAACACATTTTAAAAAAATAAAAACTAGAAACAAAGCTGGATATGGTTAAAACAATTTATGTTCCCTGTAGGAACTAGAAATAGATAAATATACTGCAGAGCTTCAATTACTCTGCTGGTCATAGTAGAGATTGTGATGCTGTTCAAGGTTGTTTGCATGTCTCTGAGGATGGTATCTAATTGTGCTAGTATTTCTTCCTTTTTCGTTTGAAGCTGCTAGTTAGATAGGATATTCCTCAAAATGCTGTAAAGAGTTACAGTGTTAGACAGTTCGACCTTGAGGTCTGTCATGTTGGTATGTAGAACTGTCGTGCTTTGATTTCAACCAATTTTGTATATGGCTATACTGTAGTCAGCTGACTTTTTTGTATTGAGCCATTCCTATGTATTTAGGATCTTAAGTATCAGTAAGAAGAAAGGTGTACCATGCCCTCTAGTGAACTCTGATGGTTCTTTATTCAGTCTATTATCATTAATATTTTTGGCAGTAGGGGGCATGTTGTCCACCATTGATTTACCGATAATATAAGATCATGTTTGATTATCTTCTTACACAATTAAAACAGATTTACTAATCCTGAGATTGATCACTGAGATCAAAAACATTAGAATGTTGACATAGAAATGAATTAGACACACCCGTATACTTGCATGCATACAAATAAAATATTGTTTTCCAAATTTTCTCCATTTTCTCCATTTTGTCATTTTGTACTTGTAGGCTTTTGCCCTTTTGTTGTATATGCTCATAGACAATGAAAATTTAAATGATTAGACATTTAGATTTTGTTAATTAGGATGTTGACTCTAATGTGAATTCTCAATTCAGCTCTGATATTTCATAATATGGCTATATAATGAATATAGTGAATTGCATATCAGATGAACAATTCAATTTTTCTTAGTTTTTTAATTTTCCTTATTTTTTTATTGTTGTCCCTTAGTGTCCCCCAAAAATAGGGCCCTCATCCCTTGCAATCCTCAAAATCTGTCCCAATGTTTCTTGCTGTTGCATTAACACCATCAAGCTTAGCCTATTTAGTAATTGTTCTCGAATGAATTTAAATGGCTAATTAGAAAACAATTTTATCAAACATATCATTAGAAGAAAAGGTCTATTGTGTAGTAAGGTTATAGGTAAAGCGAGGTCAAAGCGTGTATACAAGCAAATTTCAAAGGACAGTTCAAATGAATAAAAATGTGCAATAGGAGAATTGTTAAGAACCACCATTCTGATATATGTATTAGGCATTAGCTTGAGTGCTTACGCTGTGTAAGTCACCCATATGGTAAATCCGAATAAGAGTATTTATCCTACAACTCTATATATTAATATTATAATAAATTAGTAAATAGAAAGCATCTATACTCTATTGGAAGGAATGTCCCTTGAAGTGGCACTTTGAACATAATATAAAAGAATTCTCTTGCTCTTATTTTCTATGCACATATGTGTATTGTCATTATTTTCTTTGTAGGTTCCTTGCAATTGATATCAAAACTCTTTCCAAAGCTATGGTTCACTAGAGCAGAACTAGGTTAGTTGCTAGCTACAACTACCCACAGTATGCTCTCACCTCAATCTTAAGGAATATTGGTGATCAAAATGTGGTGAAAGTAGTGGTGTACTAAGCACTTTTCTGCTCTTTTTTTAAAGTAGTTGTCTAGGTTAGAAACCATTGAACAAGGGTTTTAAACATAGTTGCCGGGAGACGTAGGGTACTGGTACTGGTACGAGGACGGGGACGCCAATCAAATTAGGGTACGTGAGTTAAATGAATAAGGAGACGGCTATTTTATATGTAAATGATTCACTGGAAATTTTGGGTACGGGGATGGTATGTTGTCTATGTTCCCCAAAATGGAGTTTCCCGGCAACTATAGTTTTAAAATATTGTAGAGAGTTGTTGTGGCCAAACTAAATTCCCCATAAAGGATCTAGTGAATTGAGGGGTGCTTAGGCTACAATACCTAGGCCTCATATAGCATCTGTTGACAGACTTGAACCTCCATGTCTTTTTGGTATATTGAAAGACCCTCTAGGGTTAGGAGAAGTCTCACAATAGGAAGTCATTAGTCATTTGGAATTCGCCATGCACTAGTTAGCGGTTAGCACTAGGAAGCTATTTCTCTGTACCTCAGAGACAAGATAATGCAGCTATGGGACAATAGAATCCTCTATAATTAGAGCTCTAAAATATTGAATCAGTTCATTACTTACAAACAAGACAAATATATCAAAGAACCTGTAGACCAAACACCCAACCTAGCAATTTCCCTTTTCCACCTCACTACACACAAATCTAGGCATAGCCAGCCAAAATTGGTACATCTAAGTAGATCCACAAAAATCTGGGCAATGTTGTTGCAATACATCTGTGGGACAGCGAGCAGCAGGGTTCCAAAACCAAATGATAGTCTCCAGATTGCAAGTTTTGTGTTAATTACAATAGCAATGTTGAGCTCCTATATAGTCTGCCAATTTGTAACTTCCAAGCCAAATTTCTCCCAAACTAGGAAGAATTTACTAGTTTGATTTGAAAAATCTGCCTATATGGTATTATCTGTAAATTAAATTAAATTAAAAAATGTTTAAGCCATTTTTTAGCCCATTTAGGCGATTATCTTGTTGTGTTTGTCTCTTGGAGATGGTCGTTTTGATACATAACTCCAAGTACCATTTTTGGTCAGCTCAAGCAATTTTCACATCCAAGCACCTATCCCATTGCAATCATCTCTTCATACAAATTGTTTAGGTATATAAATTTAGTGACCCCAAAATATCACACACTAGCAACAATTCCTCCGAGGCTGAAGCTAACATACAAGACCTCTAGTCTCAAGTGACTTCCATCCAAGGTCAAGTTAATACCCCCAACACTAACCTGAGCCAAGTAGACCTTCATCAATAGAATGATAAAATAAATTGGCTGGTCACCACTCACTCTAGCTCCCATTCCTCTTGTTAGCATCACTTTTCTAATGGCCTGTGGCATAGATGAAAAACTCGCGGACAACTCGCCTAACTCGCGAGTAATCGCGAGGCAAATTGAGAGGCGAGTTAATCGCTTAATAACTCGCAGCCGGGTAATACCAAAAAATCACGGCTCGTCTTTTGAAAAAAAAAGGCGAAAAAATGCGAGTAAACCAGGAAAAACACGGGCGAAATAACAAAAAAAACATTTTTATATTTTTTGCCCTAAGTTTTTATCCACAAACTCTGCAGACAGCGTTTCATTGTTATTTGATATTTCGTTCAACAAGAGATAGCAGAAAACATGACGGCAGCTCAGGGAAAAACGTGAGGAAAAAACGAGGCAACAAAAAACGTGAGCTCAAGAAAAAACGGGACCGCGGCTCAAGAAAAATGCAAGCTCAGGAAAAAACGCGACGGCAGCGTAGGAGAAAAACGCAGGCAAAAAAATCGACGGATAAGGAATTAAATTGAAGGTATTTTCTTTGATTTTCTCTACGAATTCAATAGATTATTCTGCATTGAAAATCTCACGAGATTCACAAACAAAAGACCTAAAAAATTTAAAAATCTATAACGTTTTTGCCCACATAAATTTTTTAATTAATTATTTTGAACATTTTTGTCCAGCGCCAGATCTATCATAATCATATAGTAAGTTTTTTAATTAGTTTTTATTTATTTATTGATTTGTAATCAAATATTTGTAAAAAATAATTTATACATACAAAAGACCTAAAAAAAATTAAAATCTATAACGTTTTTGCCCATATAAATTTTTTAATTAATTATTTTGAACATTTTTGTCCAGCGCCAGATCTATCATATAGTAAGTTTTTTAATTAATTTTTATTTATTTATTGATTTGTAATCAAATATTTGTAAAAAATAATTTATACATATTATATAATATATTATAAGTAATAAGACAATAACTATAGTCTATAATTATAAGAATTTAAAATTTTGAATTTAATTGTTTTTTAAAACTTACAATTTAATATATTAAGTCATAGATTACTCGCCAAATGCTACAATGGTTTTTTTCAGTGTTTTTTTCTTGGAGTACCAGCCATGGAGTTTTGTATGGTTTCAGAAGTCTTAAATTGCTGCCCCCGGACCCCACGAGGGGTGCTGCCCCCAGACCCCCGCGAGGGGCGCTGCCCCTCGACCTCGCTGGGGGCGTTGCCCCCAGACCCCCACAAGGGGCGCTGCCCCTCGACCCCATTGGGCTTGCCGAGTACTCTCCAATTCCGAGTATGTAAACTATGTATTAAGTTATTAACTTATAATTTTTAATTTCATTTTTTTTAAACTTATAATTTATAATTGATTTAAGTTATAATATAATTTTTAAAGATTTAATTTAATATATTAACTTATAATTTTGAATTAGATTTTTGTTTTTAAAACTTATAAATTTATAATATAATATATTAACTTGTAAAAGAAAATTAAAAACTTTTAATTTAATTTAATTTATTTTTAAAACTTAAAATTAAAAATAATTGAAATATATTAATTTTTATTAAGATAAATTGATGAATAGTAGAAAAGAAAATAATAACAAAAATAATGTTATTTAAATTGCAAATTTTATTTGAATATCATATTTTATTATTATTATTGTCTTTTCTAGTATTCTACTATTCATTATTATCAATTTACCATAATATAAATTAATATATTAAAATATTTCAATCATTTTTAATTTTAATATGTTTCAAAATTCAAATCTTTCAAATTTCAATCATTTTTAAATTTTAATATGTTTCATTTATTTTGTTTAACTTTAACTTCACTTTTTATATCTTACCGTTTATCTTGTCTCTCTTTTGCTAGGTATTTTACTAATGGCTTCTGCAAGTAAAAAGAGTGGTGGCAAACCAAGAGATCCTTGTTGGAAACATGGAACACCAGGTGCAATGCAAGGAGAGGTGATTTGCAACCATTGCACCGTGTCTTATTTTGGTGGCATAAATCGGTTGAAATACCACCTGGCACGAATCCCTTGTCGAGATGTTACACCATGTACAAAGGCACTCGAAGAGGTTGAGATGGAGGCCAAAGCACTCCTTGCAGCATTTGACCAAAGGAAGGAAAGTAAAAAGAGAGCAGCAGAGGCGATGGCAGCCCCATATGCAGATTTCAGTTCTACAGGGTCACAGAGGACTATGGGAGGCTCTTCTTCTCTTGGGCCACGGATACGAGGATTAGGAACTGGAAGTGTGGGCAGCCTCAGTTCTAGTTTTTTTGTTCCACGTAATACTCCTGGTGCACAACCTTCATTGGAAGGTACTTCTTGGAATAAAGAGTTGCAAAATGAGGCGAAGTTCGCATGTGCTAAATTTTGGTTCTACAACAATATTCCGTTCAATGTTGCTTCTAGTCCTTATTGGGAAGGGTTGGTCACTGCATTGACCGTGGCAGGTAAGGGGTTCAAGGCCCCAAGTCCTTATGAGTTGAGTGGGCCATTATTGCAGAATGAGGTCCAAAACACACACAAACTAGTGGAGGAACAAAGGAGAACTTGGGAAAAGAATGGCTGCACCATTATATCCGATGGGTGGACGGATGGCAAAAATAGGACACTCATCAACTTTCTAGTGGCTTCAAGGGGACAATTGGTATTTCTAAAATCAGTTGATGCCTCCAATGAAACAAAAAATGCAAAGACCTTGTGCAACATGTTGGATGAGGTGGTGATGGAAGTAGGAGTTCAAAATGTAATTCAAATTGTGACCGACAATGCAGCTGCATATGTGGCAGCTGGTAAACTTCTAATGGCGAGGCATCCTACATTATTTTGGAGCCCTTGTGCTGCCCACTGTCTTGACTTGCTCCTTGAGGACATAGGGAAACTAAGTTGGGTGAAGAATGTGGTTGAAGATGGAAGGAATATCACAAAGTTCATCTACAATCACACATGGGTCCTAAGTCTTATGAGAGAGCACACTGATGGTAAGGATCTCGTGCGATCAGGAGTCACACGCTTTGCCACCAATTTCCTCACCTTGCAGAGTATTTTAGCTACATTGCCCAACCTCAAGCGCATGTTTGTGAGTGAAAAATGGTTGGAGAGTTCTTATTCCAAGAAGCCTGAAGCAGATAAAGTCAAGAAGACCATTTTTTATGATAGATTTGTCAAACAAATGGAGGAGATCATCAATGTAAGTTTTCAAACTTTGATTGATGATTTAGTTTTTTGCTTTCTAATATTACAACTTGCTGATTTTGTTATTTTTTTTATATTTTAGGTGTCAGAACCGTTGGTTAGAGTTCTACGATTGGTGGATGGGGATAAAAGCCCCATGGGGTATTTATATGAGGCCATGGATAAGGCCAAAGAGGCAATTCAACATTTATATGGGTCAAACAAGACCAAATATGAACCCATATGGTGCATAATAGATCGGAGGTGGAACCGACAACTCCACCAACATATTCATGCTGCTGCCCACTTTTTGAACCCCAAGTTTTATTTCTCTCCTACTTTCAAAGAAGATACAGAGGTTCTTGTTGGCCTCAACACATGTATTGAGAGATTGGTTAGTAATGATGAGCTTCAAGATCTCATACTTGATGAGATACAAAGCTATAAGAAGGTCGAAGGGCCATTGTTTTCTTCCAAAGATTGCATTCGTAGGAGAGACACTCTACAACTAGGTAACAAATTCATGTGTTTAATATTGTTTTACTATTTATGTTAATGTTTAAGTTTATTAAATCCTCACTAAGTTATAAATGACAATTGTTATCCTTGCAGATTTGTGGTGGGAAGATTATGGTGCCACAACGACTAATCTTCGAAAGGTTGCCATTCGTATTTTATCGCAGCCTTGTAGTGCATCTGGTTGTGAGCGCAACTGGAGTGTCTTTGAGGCCATTCACACGAAGAAGCGCAATTGGTTGACTCAAAAGCGCTTGAATGACCTTGTCTACGTTCGGTACAACCTTCGGTTGCATGAGAAGAAGGTACAAGGGCTGAGTTCACATGAAGCACTTGACCTTGATGACATTGATCCATTCTTAGATTGGACTGCTGAGCCTGATGAGGTCGATGTGGAACCATGGATAAGTGATGAGGAGTTCGCTGAGATGGAGAGGGAGGTAGAGGCAGCTGAATGGGAAGCAGAGGTGGCAGCATATGAGGAGGAAGTAGGCGAGCTTGGTCAGTCAGCAGAGGTTTCTTCACACACACAGCTTGATCCTATCCCTATGGATGAGGCACCTGTCGACGCACCTTGTTGAGGCTCCTATTGAGAACACTACAACTATACCATCTACATCAGCACCACCCACACAACAGCGACAAAAGCTTTTGAGTTTCAGTCGGAGAAGAAATTTAGGATAGATAATTTTTATTGATATTGAAACTTGAAGTTGATATGTATTGAGAAGTCGAACTTGTTTTTTGGTCTATGATACATTGATGATTGATATGTATTAAGGTTTTAAACTCTAATTTTGATTTATATATGATGAAATCAGTTGATAGTAGATACATTGATGATTGATATGCATTAGACTCTAATCTTGATTTATATATGATGAAATCAGTAATATGTTCTAAAAATTCAGTTTATATGTGTGTTTTTAAATAATATCTTAAAAATTATGTATTTTCAAATGTTCGATAAATTTGCCGAGTTATTGCCGAGTTTTTCCCCGAGTTTTTGCTGAGTCCCGAGTTTTTAAATTTTTTGGGTCTGCCGAGTTATTGCCGAGTCCGAGTTTTTCAACTATGGCCTGTGGGACACCCCTCCCAAGCCCCCAAAGATTGGCATGCTCGTTACAAAGGAGCTAGCACATGATTAGGCATGACAGGTTGTAACCTTGATGTAATTACAGCTCCTCTTGTTGAGTGTACCACGACAACAATCTTTGCTTTAAAAGTGAGTCACTACTCAACAATATCTATGGTGTACATATCCTATTCCAAGCATATCCAGATGGCATGAATTTTCCAAAGTCCTTCTAGCCCACTTTGGTCAGGTCATCTATGATAATTCTAAAAGCAAGAGGCAAGGTCTTCGTGTTGGTCCAAACAAGAATTGTTATCAACTACATCACTGAATTTGAGGTGTCTAATTTGACAAGCCTCTCGAATTCCAATCTTAGCAATTGCTTTATGTTGGGCTTGATAGTTATGAAGAATGGTAGGGTTGATTGGTCTTATTTACCTTGTGTTTTATTGCATTAACAGTTCATTGTCAATCTAACAAAGTTATTTCTTAACATTGTTAAGGAGATTTATATTCAAATTATCTATAATTAGTGGTCTCAAAATCAATGAGAAAAATCCATATTTCAAAATTCATGGTGTACACTCCTTTACTTTCACCATCTCACTATCTATTCAATTAGGATGGATTTAAATGCAAAACATATCATTTATTTCTCTTTTTTATTTGAATTTTTTGAGTCTCTTAGGTTCCCAATATGTTCTTGGTTTTGATAATAATATCACAAGAAATTGAAAATATCTCTATTTTCGTATGCAAAGAAATTCCTAATGGAGATATTTGCTTCTATAGTTTGGAGCATCAAAGTCCCTATTTATGGACTATGAAAAATAGAGATATGATTGAATGAATGAAGACTTTTAATAACGTCCACGAGGCCAAACAGCCTATGGGACCCACAGATCGGCAGCAAAACTGAACACCACAACAACCCAAAAAAGAAACCACAGCCCAACAATTACTTGATCTCCCTTTCCTTCTGAATTTTGGATCTTCTACTATGAATTTTTATCAAGTAATCAGCACTTTTCGCTATTCTTTCTTCCTCGAAATCTCGATATAATTGACCTGAATATCCATGTAGGTTGGACATTCCATGATGAAATGCCACTCTGTCTCTACAAGCCCTAACGAACAAAACCTGCATATCCTATCAATCCAATCTTCTTTAGGTTTCGTCCATCTACCAGTTTCACATCTCAACTGGTGTGAACTAGTTCTTAGCTGAGCTATTAACATTTTCGCTTTCCATTTTATTTCCGCACCTATATATGCTTTTTGAGTATGATCATATGAGGGATTAAAGTGCTTGATGTAATACTCCCTTTTCCTTGATAACTCCCTAGCCCACATGCTTTCTTTGACTTTTTGTTGCACGTACATTTTGATTGCCTTAATGTTATTTGGGCAATTATCTATGTTGATACCCCACTTACTCAACCACTTGTTATTTTGCTTCATCCACGTGCTCTTCCTTCTATTTAATTTCTCTGTTGCTGCCATTTTGGGCCAACGGGACACCTTCATGTTCTCTAGCCTCTTTAGATAACTTGGTAAACAAATCATAGCCGATGTCTCCATAGGTAAGGCACCAGCCTCAGCTAGGACAATCTCATAGGGAACAGACGATTTTATTTTGAGGCTACTTGTGATTAAATGTTTTTGCAGTCTTTCAATTTGCCTCCATTTCATTGCGCTGAAGTATTGCCACCCCAAACTTCACATCCATAGAGAACCACCAGCACCACTAACAATCCAAAGAGAGTTTTCTTAGTTTTCCAGTCCCATAATTCAGCACTCCTACATCTGTTTTGCAAAGAGTATAAAGCTTTCCGTCCACCTTGAATCCTTTTTGCTCTACATGCCTCCCAACTAAGCCTATAGTGAAAATCAAGGCCAAGGTACTTATAGTCACTAACCACTTGCAAGGGACTGGCTTCGAAGACAAATTCTATAACTTCCTTCTTTCTTTTCAAGGTAAATATCATAACCTTAGTTTTGCTGGTGTTCACCTGCATCCCAACCTCCTAACAAAATAACTCAAGAGCTTTCAAGTGATCTTTCAAATCATGCGTTGTTTTTGCCATTAGAATAAGATCACCAGCATAAAGCAGCAATTTTATTACATAATTGGTCAGCTCAACTCCTCCCCCACCAAAATTGTCTAACCATTCCTCTAATTTGTCAATATACAGCCCAAATAATGTAGGTGAGAGAGGGCAGCCCTGTTTCACGCCAATATCACTTCCAAAACATTCTGACATTCCCTGTTTAGTTCTGATTTTAGCTTGAACCTGCTCGTATAACCTATGAACAACAGCCCTGTGCTTTTTAGGAATTCCCAACTCTTCCATTCTAGACCATAACTTGTTTCTAGGGACTGTGTCAAACGCTTTTTGAAGTCTACAAAGCAACAAAAGACCTCACTGCCCTGCTTATCCCAAACTTTCTCAATCAAGTACCTAAGTGTAATGCAATGATCAATGGTAGAGTACTTTGGTCTAAAGCCCGCTTGACCTTTTGCTCTTTTTCCCTCTTTTTCTGCCCAGCTACTAATCTGACACTCAACCATGCTCCCAAAGAGTTTCCCGAGGAGCGGGTTAATCATTATGGTGCGGTGATTTGAGGGGTTGTTGATATCTCTACTTTTGTGCAAGGGGATGATGACACTGGCTGTCCAATTTGTTGGAAATCCATATTGAATAACCCTATTGAATATTCCTTTGATGTGTGGTGTGAGGGCATCCACACCCCATTTTAAATATTCCGATTGTAAGCCCTCTATGTCACGTGCTTTGCCCCCCGCAAGCCTTTTAACTCCTCCTTTGATGTCTCTTGTGGAAAAGAGTTTAGCCCTTGAATAATCATAGGAGGAACATCTTTATCTTGCACCCTCTCATATAATAGTTTTGCATATTCCAGCCATTGGTAGTCTGTGATATTGTTTTCTGTGACTATGTTTTTTTGTTGTAATTCTTTCCAGAACCCTCTCGGATTGTGCCTACCCATGGAAATCAGCTTTTTCCGTCTTGTTTGCATGTAAACCTCTTTTTTCAGTCTCACAAGTTTTTCATACTCTTTTTTATTTCCCTCAAACTTAGCTATTCTTTTCGCTGCCTTGCATTCTTCATCATACCACGGATTCGCTGGAAAGCTAATTTTGTTGCCCTTCTTAGGTCTAGATCTTTTGCACCAACTAAGAGCTTTGAGTATTATTGAAGTCAGATTATTGCTGCATATTATTTTTCTGTTTATATTGATTGTCTCAGTATCCCCATCTCTTGTATCTGTTTTACAAGATTTGTTTGAAAAATTTCTTGGTTTTCCTGAGTCAAGAGGATTGTTCATGAAAGGCTCCTTTTGCTTTGGTTGCATCCTAGCCTGATAATTAGTGTCTTGTTGCATGCTGATTTTGCCATATACAGGGTTGTGGTCTGATTTCATTTCCATGGGACACTCCCTCACCTCCACCTCAACCAACCTTGCCATAAGGTTCTCTGAACAAATAAGATAGTCCACCACGCTTTGCCCATTGTAAGTGTGACAGGTAATGTTCCCTGAACTCGGCCAACCATTTATCCCATTGCATATAACCAAACCATACACGCTGCATATCCCTAACAATTCTGCTCCGTACTGAGTGATGCCTCCTTTTATGTCTTGAGAATTTCTTTCCCACTTTTGGTTCTCTTCTTCTAACCATAGGGGGTTGTCTCTTATTCCCTCTTCCTTTCTAAGATATAGAGCCTGATTATTTGCAGTCCTTGCGTTAAAGTATCCTATTAGGATAATTTCTCCTATATTATTATATGCCGAAATGTCATTTTTTAGAGCTGCATAAGGATCCTCCTTATCTAGTTTCTTCTTCTTATAAAATTTTGAGCCATGTGGATCAAAGTAGCAGGCTGCAAGATAAATTGTGAAATCTTTGATCTTTATTTTCAGCCATATGTATTGGTTATTTGGGTCTTCTTTTTCCACTTGTATGATTTTTTCCCATGATTATTTTATCAAAACCGCCACTCCCCCATGTCCTTTACCACTTTCTGTTAATTCATTCCAAACTGAAACCTTTAAGTAACCTTCAAAAATTGGAATCTTACAACCATCATGCTCATGCGTTTCAATGAGGACAATTATGTCCTTCCCCTCTACTATGGGCCCTAAACTAGGTCCTCTCCTCCAAGGGTAGCCTCTACAATTCCAGCTTACTATTGAGAGGTGTTCCTAGGGGGGCCCGCCTTCCTATTTGCCATGTGCCATTTTATTACTGATTTGGGCCTTTCCTCTGTACAACCATGCTTCATTACCTGCACTTCTAGCTACTACAACTTTATCCCACTCTTTTCTTCTTTTTTCTAATTGTGCTGAAGTTAGATCATCATCTATGTAGAAATGTGTACCTTTAAGAAACCTTTTGTTCCTTAGGATTTTGTACCTGTCTTCCACATTTTTCAATGTTACCCTTATATTCCTATTTTTGCCATCCTGCAACACTACCAATTCTGCTAGCTTTGTGGATATGCCATGTCCACTCCAACTTGTCTGCTAGAAAGTCTTTTATTAACTTATCAGTATGTTCTCCTTCTCCATGATCTTTCAGCACCTTTATTATTAAGTTTGCTGCCTTAAGTTTATTAAGTTTGAGACAATTTACTTGGCATCAGCTCAAAAAGTGTTGCTTTTCACCACTTCCTTCACTCTCTACACCTACTCTGAGTTGAAAATCGGACCACCAATTCCACTCTTGTGTCATGCCCATTAGTTGCAATGATTCTTCCCATTGAAACAAATATCTTTCTCAGGAATTTCTCAGCATAACATAAGATAAAGATATTTTGAATTTTTCAGGGGAAAAACTGGGAAAATATCAAGAACCTAAAGAATGCAATAAAATTCAAAAGAAAAGTGAATCAACTTATGTCTTTTACATTTAAAGCCATCCTAATTGCATAAAGAGATAGAGAGAGTGAAAGTAAACAAGAGTGTATGCCATGAATTTTGATATATAGATTTTTCTCATTAGCTTTGAGATCACTGGTTGTAGATAATTGTAATATAAATCTCTTTAATAGTGTGTGTTCAGTTCTGATTTGATAGTTTGTTAGTAGAACGAGTGATATGAAACCAGCAATCAGCTTCTAGCATCATCTATTTGAGGTATACCTTTGTTGGGTACTTGAGTATTTTGTTATCTATGCTATTTGGTTTCAGTCGGATTGTCGCAACAGTCTCTATTTGTGATTATTACTTTATACCGGCATATATCAACATTGTATCTTTCTAAATAATGTTTTGTATTGCATTGGATATTTTGTAATGCCTTGGACGGTAGTACTGCCAGTGGCTTTGTCTTGCACTTTAATGTATTTGCTCACCCCACCGAATAAGTGCAAGTAGTTGTGCTTTATGTAATTGCACTCCACTAAATAAGTGAAAAGTGCATGTACTTATTGTAATTGGACTCTGTTGAATAAACAAAAGTGTTTGTGCTTATTGTAATTGCACGCTCTGTTGAATAAGCGTAAAATTGTTTCCTTTAAGTTTTTGCATCAAGCACACTCCATTGAAGAAGTGAAGTTTTGGCTGGCTATGCCACCTTGTGAGCTATAGTTGATTATATCACTTCATTTGTTGATTTTTAGATAATTGGGTGTGATTCTATACATTGTATGCTCTCACCTTGCCCATATTGAGAGCTGGGTGATAAGAAAGTGAAAAGGACATTGCATTGCTACTTAATTTCAGTTGAATATTTTCAACAAAAAAATTGGGTTGCATGTACTTATTGTAATTGCACTTTGTTGAATAAACAAAAGTGTTTGTACTTATTGTAATTGCACACTCTGTTGAATAAGCGTAAAATTGTTTCCTTTAAGTTTTTGCATCAAGCACACTCCACTGAAAAAGTGAAGTTTTGGCTGGCTATGCCACCTTGTGAGCTTTAGTTGATTCACTTCATTTGTTGATTTTTAGATAATTGGGTGTGATTCTATACACTGTATGCTCTCACCTTGCCCATATTGAGAGCTGGGTGATAAGAAAGTGAAAAGGACATTGCATTGCAACTTAATTTCAGTTGAGTATTTTCAAAAAAAATTGGGGTGCTCACTACATATATCTTAGCATTACAAGATTAGTTCTATAAATTTTATTATTGTACTTTCATTAGCAAATTGTTGTAATTTGTTTCACGTAGGTTGTAGGTTCTCGAGAGTTTGAACCTAAATAATATATGATTGGTTGCTTCATTCTTTGTCTTATATAATAAGCCATTCTATAATGTAATATTCATCGCCTTGAGAATATAATGAAGACAAAAAAATCAGGCAAGAAATATGTGTATTCCGTGTGTGCTTCTTCCTACAATAGCTCTAGCTCAACCAAACAACATAGAGCAAGATAAGATACTTTACATTCTCAAATGGGGTTGTTCCTTCCAGCATGCAATAATACTTTAGAGCACGGTGATGATGTCCAAGACTTGTATATGCATCAGCAACATCAATTATTGACTCTGCAAGCTCTTCCGTTTGTTCTGCATGGAGATCCTCAAAAAAAATCTACAGTAAAGGGAAAAAATAATTTGTTAAAACCATCTTTACAATTACAGGACCATGCAATTCCAACATGAGATTATGATTATCTACATTCCATGACTAGGAATATGTTCAGAAAAATGTGAACTAATATTTAAGCAACTCTTAATAAAATTATCATCCCTTCGACAAAGGCACCAGAGAGATTAAGAACATTGTCTGTAATCAAGAGTATACCTCAGCTTGTTCCAAATTCCCAAGGTGTGCATAACAAATACCCGCTTTGATAGCAAGTTCTGGTGGTAATCCCTGTCCAGAACAGTAAATCATGCGTGCATGCTCAATATGTTGAATTGCTCTGGAAAAGGTTTTGTTTTCCATGTGTAGTGCAGCCAACAAGTTAACAACTGTCAGATCAGCCTCTGATGGATGTTCATCAATAAGCTTTTCTAAAACCTCTCTTGCTCGTTGACTGTGGCCACTTCTATGGTGCATCTAGAACACAAAAGAAATGCAAATTGAATATTCTTTATGATGTTAAAGAAAATAAAGTTGAAGGTAATGAAGGAATTTGCAAAACACTACCAAATCCTTGCCATCCCAAACTGAAAATAAAAAAAAAAGTGATGATATCTGTGAATTATTGTACCACTTAATAGAAAATATCAAGTGTAAATAAGAACCTTCATTGTCAACAACTCACTCACAAATGCATAACATATTGTACCATTACATGACAATGTTAGACAAACAATAACAATAAAATTTGTTTAAATATTTTAAAGTCTAAATGCATATGCAAACTGATGAAGAAGCAGACAGAAGGGACATCGAGGACAATAGAAAGTGCATATGTGCCAACCTGCATTTATGTCTATACATGCCTTATGGGATGTAGTTGTTAAACCAGAATCAATGAGATGAAATAGCATCCTTTATGGGTCATACAAAACTCCTGAATCTTACATAAGAAGCTGTTAATCAGACAGGTTAATGCATACCAAGTACAATCAAGGGACCCTTCAATTACATAGCTAGATTATCCACTTTGAACTTGAAAATATACTGGAATAATTTGTGACAAAGAGCATACAAATTCAAGCCAGATATAAAATCCCTCTAAACCTAGGAATGTCGTCCCGTTAAAGCCATGGTATAGTGTCTTTTATCTCTCTAAGACTAGGAACTATGAGGCATTATTAGCACATTACATTGTAACCATAAGAGTCCTATCATGAGCTGGAAGTCACAAACCTCACCTAGTTCCCTACCACAACAGGCAATGCTACAGGGGACCTACCTAGTAAACCACACAAGCAACCTAACACTTGACAAGACTCTAGTAGCACCCATAATCATCACAAGCTTCATTATAAAATGGCATACACTAATCTAGACTTCAATTTCTCAATATATTTTTGACTATCCCAATGCCAGCTCACCTTGTTGAAATCCCAAAGCTTACAGATGATATGAAAGTTTGCTTGAATAATGTATAAGATGCAAAACAAACTGATGTAATCATCCAACCACATGAAAATGCTCCATAAAGCACTACTTTCTGTAATGTCCCCGATTTAGCCCTACGTTCTACAATTGGTTTTAGCCTATTTCCAGAAACTCGTAGGCTAAGCAGAATGGGAAATTAGGATTTCCTATTTTATAGGAGGTTTCAGATGCAAGTTTGAGGTCTTGCATGTGTGTTTTTTTGATGCATGTCTAATGGAGTTTTATGGGTTTTCAAAGATCTCCAGGGTGATCATCCTTTCTGGGCACTTACTATTTATAGTAAATTACAATGGTTGCCCGGTTTGTGCTTAAAAGATATTTGGAAATACTTACTATTTATAGTAAGTCATGATACTGCTCAGTTGGCATACAGATGTGGTTTTGGCAAACTTACTATTTATAGCAATATGCTATTTTTGGTAAGTATATTTATAGCAGTATCACTCTAGCAGCAACTCAATCTTTTGCAGTTCAGTATGGCTGATCAATTTGGCTTTTTGTTGAGTTGAAGTGAATTTACTATTTTTGTCAGTGGCTATTTTTAGTAAGTCTAGTTTTGGTAGTATCATCATTTACAGTTCAGCTCAGGTCATCATGCTATCTGTGGTAATCCTTCAATTTCAGTATTGGCATTGGTCTTGGTTATCTCCTTGGACTAAGTTTTATACTTAGTCAATTTCATGTTTTTAAGTTGTACCTCATACCTAGGAGTGATAACTTCATGTTGTTTTAAAGAGGGGACATTAAGGGGTCATGTAGAGCATTTAATGATTTATTAAAATGCTTTATTGTTGCAAATAGAAATGGACGCCTAAAAGGAAGAGAAATAATGTTTTATTATTTCACAATAAAGTGAATGGTTGAAGGGCGTCCCTTGGGAAGTTGAAGTGATTCAACTTCTTGGAATTCAAAGTGTTCCATTTGCCCATTGGAACTTATATATTGCTGCATTGTGGAGAGCTGATTATGTTATGTTTTGGAAAGCAAAGTTATGCTGCTGGTTTGAAATCCAGAATCCGGCTAAGGGAGAGCTTAGCAATTCTATTTCACTCTTCGGGCCTGAAACTATGGTTCCCTAGATGATGGATTGAGAGTGTGCTTCATTCAGAAGTACATATTGAGCTTCAATGTTGGAGAAATTGAGGTTATTTCCAGAAATTGTGTTGCTGGTCCTTTCATGACTGAAGGACATTTCTATTTACAGCTTTGAGAGTGATTTTTATTTTGTTATGGGTGTTTGCTCTTTTCATTCCTAGACCAGAGGCGACCATTCTTGGAGTGTTGCAGATTTAAATTTGAAGTTTATGATTTTATTTACTAAAATCGCCCTTGCAAGGAGGTCGTACATTTCAATTTGCATTGGGAGTTGTGCCATTAATAAATATGGTGTTTTGAGGTTGTTTCTTCATCTCAACAGGGGCGCCTATCTTCTAGTTGATCATTGCACTTGGAATCATGCAATTCAGAGGTAATTCGATTGAGTTATGAGCATTTGATAATTTTCTGTAGTTGCTGATTTGACATTTCCAGAATTACAGTTTGTTGAAACAGAATTAAATCATTTGTTGTTTCCATCTTTCTTCTTCTTTTCTCATTATGTTCTGACATGGAAACAATGTATAACTTGGTGCTTGAAAATTGGTGAAAAACATTGTAATTTGCAGCCTTCTTATTTGTACAAACTGTTAACAGTAGTACTGTTTCTGTTTTTAACATTGCTGCATTATTTAATTAGTTTCACATTAAGCACCCTTGGATGGTATACCGCCAGTGTGGATAATCTGATTTGTAATCTCTTTCATGCCCACTCTCAAGTGGTGAATCCCCACTCTTCAGTGGATGCTTGCAGCAGCATAAGAAGTAATAATTTTGTAATCTTTTCCCCTCATTGTTTGGTGGTAGCGTGGAAAGTTCTTTGGCTGGTTATCCGCCTTGTTTCATTTCAATTCAGCAGTAGTACTCCACCGTATGTTAGCACCTCGCCTGTCAAAAGATCTTGAGTGCACATTCTTGGTGTCGAGTTTAATTTCTCTCTCTCAGTATATTCTCATACTATTTGATTCAGTAGATCCTAGGGATCCTCTGACCATATGCTCGCCCCTCCTCCTTAAGTGGTTTTAGGGCGCATTCTTGGTTAGAGTTCTTTCATGTACGTTTTGGGTTATGCTAACCTTAACGGGTGATTGATTCTATTGTAAATGTTGGTTTAAAAATCAAAAAAATTGACAAAGTATATTTCAGTTTCAAAGAGAGCATTAAAACAAACCGATAATCCTCAAATTGCTAGGGTGACATTCAAGTACCATGCATGTAGTCCAACAAGATTGCAATTACAATTAAATACCAACAAAATAGTATGATAACAATTAGAAAAGATTGCATTGCACCAAAATAGACCTTTGAATTGTACTTGTCAAACCCTCACAACTAAATATTTTCCTTGGTACAAATAATGTCTTGTTTCTCAAAGAGACAAATATATGAATATTTGAATATTTGAATATTGTTTGTATTGATTAACTAAACCTCTAAGAAATAGGAAGTCATATACCTTTGTAAGAACATAGCCACTGCCAAATTAAGTAAAAACATAGGCACTAGTGGACCTCCGACTATCAAAATCACTAGCCCAACCTACATTAACAAAGCCGTTTATGTCCAATATCTTATCCGCACTATCAATACCAAAATAAACCAAACAATAATCAAAAGTACCACACGAATATCTAAGTACTCTCTTCATATACTCCCACTACTTGAGTAATATCTAGCCTGGTGCAAACCTATAATGTCCCCTTCTCAACAGTGATTAGTTCAGTAGCTTTTCAGCCTATTCCAAAAGCCTGTAGGCTCGTTGTGGTGAAATTAGGGTTTCCATTGTTTGGAGGTTTTTGGCATCTCAGAATTTACTATTTTTAGTAAGTTCTAATAAGTTCTAATTTTGGCAATGATCCAGTTGATAGCATTTCAATTGGAGCAGTTCAATATTTTTGGTTTTGACTCTAAAGGTGCAATATTTGGAGAAATTAAGTATTTCAAGTCATTAATGTTATGTTTTCAAATTAACCCCTTGGCTTAACGTTATGACTTGAAGTTGTTTTAAAAGGTGTTCTCAAGGGTGGACGCCTCATGAAGGAAATTATTGATATTTTATAATGTTTATTGAGCCTTGAAGTTGGACGCCTAATTATGATGGAATAAAGTGTTTTTTTAAATTTAAAATATTTCAAAGAGGTGAATGGGCGTCCCTTTCTTGGAGGGAGTTTTGGAATTTGAAAGGTCATCTCCAATTCTATTAAAGAAGGGCTTTGCTCTAGCATTTGATCATCCAATGTTTATGCTATTGTTATGTTGTCGAAATGACTTCATGAATTTTGGCTTCGAAGAACGCTGACCTCCTAGCATTTGTCCAATTTCGTGTTTGAAAGACAACACCTAGTTGGGAATACTGTTGCTTCTCATCCAGACTAGCAGATTGAGCTTTCATAGTTGATGAAATTTTGTAGATATTCACAGTTTTGAGTTGTTGGTTCAATCATGGCTAAAAGATGTTTTGTTTGTTGCTCTTTGAGGGATTTTATTTTCAGTCTGGGTATTGATGCCATCCATTTCTAAGCTAAGTGCGACCCTATTTGCCAAATTGCAGAATTTTTTTTGAAGCTTCCAATTTTTAAATGAAGTTCGCCCCTCTTGGAAGCCATACCTTGCCTAGAGCTGCCTTGGAATCCATGATTAATTATTTCATGAGCTTTTAATTTAGTTTATGAGTTGGACATTGGGCACCATCCTCCTACAAAGCATTTGCAATTTGTTTCAGATCATTTGGAGATATTTTGAAAGTTTTGTGAGCATTTTAGTGTGTTACAGTTTCCTGGTTAGACATTTCAGTTTGCTGGTTATTGATATCAAATTTCTAATAGTTCAGATTTTGGCTTGTAATTCTATAATTGAGAAGTCTAGAAGTTGGAAGAATCATCCTTCAAGTATTTGCATTGATTATGTCATTGTAACACTTGTAAATTGCAGATTTATTTCATTGCAAGGTTGTGAATTAGTAGTACTAATCCAGTCATTATTATTGCTGCATTTACTTGCGACTTTATGCAAACACTTTAACCCCTGGACAATTTACTGCCAGTGTGGAGGAAATTAATATTGTATCTTCATCTTTCACCCACTGTTTAAGTGGTGAATCCCCACTATTGTGTGGATTCCCGCTAATAGTGGATGAATTGCTCTTTAATGTAATTATCTTCCCCCCATTGAACAAGTGGTAGTGTGGATCTCATATAGTCGGATCATCGCCTTCTTCAATTCAGCATTGTTCTTCTTTTCAGTTTGGTTGCTAACGGCCCCTTCCCATATGCTATAACCTCGCCTTTCAAAGGATCTTGGTGAACATTTTTAGTGAAGGTTACATTCAATTTGAATATCTAAGTTCATCATAAATACTTAACAAAGCAAATATACAATGGAAATTTGGTGGACTATACCTGTCAACTAGATTCCATTGTCTTGTGGATCTTTTGAAACAAGGAGTACAATATTCTTCCTCTCGTTTTTCCGCATTCTCAACATCTTCAAGGACTTCCTACTCAAAACTCCCACTTGAACCCTTTTCTTCCTCTCCATCCTCCAATCCATCATTTTGTTCTTCCATGTGCATCTTCTTGCTTTAATTCAAAATGCATTGTCTTTTTCCATTCTTTCTCTTTTAGCTGTTCAAGAATAGAAATAGCTCTAGACTCCCTAAAAATCACATCTCTAAAATAGACAACTTTCAAGGTTAGAGGATTCCAAAGCTTATAACTCTTTAACATTCTCCACATATCCAATCAAGATTTGATTTATGTAACTTTGGATTCAATTTAGATCAACTTTTTTTAGGCACGTGAACAAAAGTCCCACAACCAAAAACCCTTAAACGTAAAACGGAAGGTTTCTTACCTATCCACACTTCATGAGGTATCAAATCAAGATCCTTACAAGGAGATTTGTTTATCAAATAACAAGCAATACTCACAACTTGTGCCCAAAAGCATCTATCCAACTATGCACCACTTGACATACTTTAGCTATTTCCATCAAGGTTTAGCTTTGTAATGTCCCCTTCTCAGGCCTAGTCAATCTGAAGACCATTAGCCTATTTTCTAAGTTCTCATAGGCCAAGTGGTAAGACGAGGGGACTTAAAAGTTCTCGAAGGGCATAGATTCAATGCTACATGGATTCTCTTTATGCCAATGAGGTCAGTGGGCAATACTAGTCTGAGGTGTTCTCCAAACTTCTTGGAGAGCATGTTATTTATAGTAAGTCACTAAATTGGCTTATTTCATCCACCCAATGCCTCAATATCATATTGGCACACTCATAATTGGATTTCGATGTGTTTCGGGATTTTCCATAACTTGGTGTGAAATATTTTAATTATTCATTTAAGTTTATAATGTTTTATTATTATTTTTATAACTTAAGTGTAATAACTTTTCGAAAAGGTAATTTTGTCTCCAATTTGGACACCTAGGAGGAATAAGGGGCCTATGCACATGAAAATGATTATTATTTTATAAAAGTATTTGGGTGGAAAAGTGAGTTATTTTATTATTTTAAATTGAGGATTTTCCCTCCCAAAATCTATATAAGGAGGCATTGGGGGCTCATTGTCACTATGCTGAAGATTGATAATGAAGTATTGTCGGAAAGGCTTTGGGATTCTTGAATCTTTGAGGAAGAAATCCCTCAAAGGTTCTAGTTTCGGAATTGCAAGATATTCTTTGGCTAGACTATGGAGTGATTCACCATTGGAGTTGAATTTGAAGCTTATAGTTTTGGTTTTCCAGTATGAAGTATTTTCATGTGTTCTATTTTGTAAGTGTTTTATGAAACCTTCTTATAGCTGCAGAATGAACTAGTGTTGAGTTTCTTGAAGATTGTGTTTGTTGGCTGTAGCACCACAAGTACAGGTTGTACCCCTCCATCTCTAACATCTAACAAATAGGAAAAGCTACACATGAAACCATCAAATGATAATTAGGAAACAATGAGCTAAAACCACTCAAAATGCGGTGCCTAAGTCCCTATTTAAAAATCGAATGCCCAGAACCTAAGATGATTCCCCAAGCATATTCCTTCCACCTACCATAAGTTTGTGACACTCCACTAATCAACTTAGGCATGCTCCATTTTGGCTCCATTATTTCCACTCAAAGATGCCTTAAGACGCATCATAACACTCATTGTAAGTTAGTTGATAAGTGTAACTCTCTCTTACAGCTCTTTTATGTGTCATGGATGTTTTTACATTTCCAATGTGGGAGGCCCAAATTCCTAAGGTCATAATTTTTTATCCAAGAGACTAATTGGATCCTTTTTTTTAAATTGTAGAGTTCAAAGAGATCTATGTCCCAAGCATCTCTAAAACCAATGCCAAACAACATAGAATTACTTTTTAGGCCTAACATGACCTCTAAAGCCTGGAAATTGAGTTTTTTGTTCTATAGCCTGAAAATTGAGTTTTTAGTATTGTTAACATTAGGAGCAAAATCGAGACACCTTTCCAAACACACACATCACATTGACTCACTATTCATTAACATTCACCAAAAACTAACCATGAATAAATTAGTAACAAAAGCAAGAACCAAATGCAATCACAAACAACAAATCTGAAAACAACATAATCATTCTATAAAGAAACCATAATGATAAAACGCTAACATGAAGGCTGTATAATTCTGTCTTTTTAGTAATAGAAGAAAGAAACTATATCAATGTCCAAAACAATGGCTAAAAATTGTCATTCAAATAAAGAAGAAGACAACCACCAAATTAAAAAAACAAAGCCTACCAAAGATAGCTGAACCAAAAAACTAAGAACTAAAAGATTGCATTAAAACACATTGCACAATACAAAATCTACTTGAAGGTACAAGAGAGTCGTTGGCAATGAATATTTCTATCAAAAAGAGAGTTTGTGTGATCAAGAAAGAGTTTGTTGGATCATCGTCTTCTAACTAGACATCAATAGAGCATCTATTACTATCACCAAATTCTTGCCTTAACCAATTGGGCTATGAGAAGCTTTATTTAGAAATCATAGATTACACCTTTTCTTTGACCAAAAAAATTGAAGATCTTCTAGAAGAGGTCATAAAACTAGAGATAGTAATCTATCTGTGGAATCTAAAATGGATGCAATGAGATTTGATTATCCTAAGTGATCGAGTATTCCAATCAATTCCCAAAGTGTACATGCAATGGCTGCTAGTATAATCATTCCAAATCACCAACTACATTGGAGAGCTTATTTTCATAGAATGGCTGATTTGCATATACCAAGCTAGACTGGTCAACTGTAAAGTGTCATTTGCATGGGTAACCTCCTAGGAAATATAGATCAATAGGTGCAAGCTACACAAAGGTTCATTAACTAATGCAATGAGTCAAAGTGGATTATTCGAGATCATTGATATTAGTCCTTGTGAATTAAATTACAATTCATTAAAATGGGTTATTGAAAGAATGAGTTGTCTATTGAATACTTTACACAATTAATCCCAAAAAATGATATCTAAACTAAGAAGTAGCATGCTTTCTTTTATAGTTCATCTAAAGGTGGTATAAACTAATTAAACTATAAGAAAAAATGAAAAAAAACTTATCAATTTCATTTTCACAATCATGCCAAAGAAGCAAACAAATTTGTTGAACAATTCTTAAGACATTGGGCAATTTAACTCATAAATCTTCTAGTCTCTCTATTTTGGCATAAGAGACAAAAACACTCAAACAAATTGTACTTTAAAAATAAAACATTCTATTGTTCTATTTTTTCTAAATCCAAGAAGTCATATAATTCAAACCTTTGCAGCCATCTTCCATGCTTCAACATCAGACGGACGATAAGCTGCTATTTGATCAAATGCTTCTGCTGCCCTATGGTAGTCATTAAGATCAACATACAAGGAAGCACGATCCCATTTGATAGCCATGTCATCTGGATCTGCTTTCATTGCTTTAGTAAGACAATAAATCAGCTGGCCTGTGTTTCCTTGCTCCCTGTCCATGTCCAATTCAAATTACAAAACTTCTTTTGGTTACTCCAGTCTCCAACTACAAATAACATGAGTTACAAAAATTTCAACATAGTTAGCACCAATAATCAGAATTCTTTATAATCTAACATTTCAATATCAATTGTTCTAGATGTCCACCATGTATCTCTCTGTCTGCATCAATTGTCAAATATAAATATTGAACATTCAACATCACCAAACAGCATGACTGCAAAGGCCATGGTATATATTTGGAATTATTCAGCCTCATCATGCCAAGTTATACTCTCCTCTTTTCCACATTGTGTAAGATTATTGGACAAGGTTTTGTGCATACAGATTATTGGACAAGGTTTTGTGCATACATGTAACCTCAATGAACAAATGAATTGTACATGGGACTTGCTATATGTAAATCTAGGGACAATAAACCAGACAAACTACAAGCAACTGGACTTAATTTATCCAAGGCGTTGTTCACATTGTAGCAAATTTTAAGTTGCAATTGTACACACAAGAAGTTATTAAAATATTCAGTTTGGAAATCCTTGTTTCAAGCCAATTCAATATTATTTCATCAAATTAGGGCATACAATCAATTTTAGATAAAACAATACAATCATTATTGGAGAATGGCAGAGATAGCTTGAGGTGGACTGGTCATTGCCAAACAATATGATTTATACTAACAATATCTTCTGAATATTAAGAACAGATTGATTGAAGAAGAGGAATATTCAAGCCAATGATCATCTACAGGGATAAATTAATAAAAAAGAAATAGAGGTTTGCACCCTCTAAATTGGAAATAATTGATAAATTGACATGTGCACAACAGTCTGATTTCTTGAATTGGTGGTATGAAATTTGATTTACAATAATGTAGTTGTAGCACAATTTAATATAAGTGATTGTGATTGTTTGATTAGATGTTTGAGGTACTAATGATGCATTGCTGTTATGACTGCTTCCTTATATCAGTAAATATGATTAATATTTGTTTGCCATATGTCTTGAATATTTTAACCATGATAGAGGAGATTGAGATTACAAAAGGGGTACGGTGATGGGGCACTCTCCTAGGTACGCCACCTCGAGATGGGGGACCAAGTAGTCCCAAGGAGGCCAAGGGAGTACCAAGGGTACTGCGCTTTGGACTTAAGAGAGATGGGCATTTCAGGGCACCCGTTGTAATCTCACCCCTCCATCACGGTGAATTAGCACAAGAGGTCAAATCATAGAGAGAGGGAAATGGTTGGCAAGATGAGGGGATAATGAAAAGGGTACACCTCCTAGGTAGACCACCTCATATGGATGGCATGGGCCACATGAGGCCAAGAGGGATGGTATATCTGCTCTTGGGCCTAAGGTAGAGGGTGTTAGGCACCCCATCAAGTCACATTCTCCCATGCTCTCCTATGGTTGAGCACTCCAAGGATATTAAAATGCTTTGTGATTGAATTAATAATTTGGCCATGAATTTACTAATATTTAATTATGATAATCTGCTAATTAGTATTATTGTGGTAAATGGTTATAATCTACTAATCAGTATGATTATGGTAAATGGTTTCTAATCTGTGTGCAGGGTTTCAATCAGGGGAAAGGTATTTTCTAACCCACTTGTTTATTTGAATTAAGGAATTAGGGAAAATTTAGGGCATTCCCAATTAGGGGACATTATATTATTGTATATTAATCATTATAAAATTAGCTATACATATATTTATATGCCTATCAAATATTTTACATTAAATGCATATACAATCAAATGCATACCAATCACTTATAGTATTAATAGCTGCTGCTTTTCTGAATGCAGATTTCCATTTTCTAACCCTCTTGCATGATTGATTGGCAGTTATATACATATATATTCTATATAGTTATTCTTTTATTTATATTGATTGGTACTCATATATATATATATGTATGAATACCAATCAATATAAATAAAGGAAATATATATATATTGTAATTCTTTTATTTATATTCTACACTTACTTCCCAATAATGTTCTTGCTGCAAACAATATTTATTTTAATAGATATCTCATATTCCACTTTCTTATTTTCTTTTCCCAAATCACATTCCCTTCATTGATTTTCCATTCATCACTTGATTGATTTTTTCATTCATCCCTTCCTCAAATGACCTTTATATCTTCTTATATTTGAATGAGGAGACACATCTCTTAGAAAGGACATGTCTCTCTGTTAACAGATAATCGCTGCCTAAACTCAGCCCCCTTTCTTTTTAATGAAGCGCTGCCTTTTAGGAAATATAACTGCTGCATTTAATTTGGAATGTTCACTGCACAATATATATACTATTTAAACTATGTATGGTCGGCCAGCATATAGGGTCGGCCCAGCATAAAGATTTAATTAATTTTATCTAAACACTTTTAAAGTAGGCACCACCCTAATTTCACCAAACCTTTGAACTTTCCCTCTTTAGCCACAGGCTGCGATCCCAGTCGTTAATTAATTTATGTGCAGACTGTGCTGGGAGGGGGGGAGGGAGGAAGGGAAGGGGGGGAGAATGACAGATTGTACATAATATTAAAAAAATAAATGGCACATCACAAAATTTTGCCTCCCAACATGACACTAGACCGCTTCCAAGGGCACCCAAGCTTCTTGGATCCATTTTTGCTTGATTTTGACATTGTAATATGACTTTTGCTTCCTTCGGCATCTTCTAAACCACATATATACCTCTTGACCTAAAATTGGCTTTAATTACTTTTTACTTTATTTCTCCTTGTTGAGATAACTCTCTAAAACCCTAAGATTAATTTACTTATATTTGCATTACATTGCCCTTCCCTGTATCTCATCAACACATTCATCTTCTTGGCATGTCTATAAAACATTATTTCTTTAGTCTTGCGCATGCGTTAGCTCAAAATTGGCCATGACAACATTAACACTTAACTAACAAGAAGGCTTTAAAAATGGCTTAACAATGATAAATTATAAAGTTTGTATACTTAGAAACTGACTCATGAATGAAGAACAAGCAACTTGTGTTCCATAACTTGATGCAAGATGAAAATTTTCATGTGTATAACAAAGAATAGAGTCCTAGATTCTGAATACGACAACACATATCAGCAAATTTGACAGCACCAATATCTACAAAAAGAAAACATTGACGACAATTTGGATGACTGTTCTAAGAAATGTTAAAATTAGTATATAAGAAATAAGGCAAAAATGTGAAAACGAAAAGAACTATTTATGGTGTCTGAAATGTTACTGAAAGCTACAAAGAAGATGTGTATCCTATGAAGTACCACATGATTTGCAATGTGAAGTCAAATGATATCAGTGATTGACCATTCAAGTGGAGATTACTGCTATGAATGAAATCAGAAGTACTCAACCAACATCAGTAGTGGAATTAGAGGTATAAGAACACTAATTATGCAAGATAAGAAAGGTAGATATGTCATACAGTGAAGAAAATGCAATAAATGGTTCATTTGGCTAAGGAATGTCCTGTTTACCTCACTGGGTTTTTTTTTTTTGATGAATTTTCCAGATATCTATATTAATAAAGATAAAATTACAAATTCACAAAAAAGGGGCGGGTGGTAAGAAGGCACACCCCGAAAGTCACATGGGACCAGCCCAGAAAAACCAAAATAACAAATGGGTCCAGCCCAGAAAGTCCAAAATATCACGTGGGCCTAGCCCAAAGGTTCAATAACAGAAAGAAAATTATGCAGCTAAGGCAGTGCCAGTAGATCTTGGGGGATCCCACTGGGTATTTATATCAACGTACTACGTACACAGGAAGTAAACAGAACTATATGCAATACATAGAATAGAACAATATAATATGCTTGAATCATGAGATGCTTGTATTCATTTCCAATAAATATCAACATGTACAATCACAAAGTATTCACGTACTATCAATCCTGGATTCATAGTCCTAATGCCCCCTCCCGACTAAAAAATTGAGTACATATAACGTTCGGCGATAGTTGAGCAACCAACCGTCATGACGTTCCATAACAACCCGCTACAATTAATCGGACTTAATTACCCGAATGTACATGTCAATAATTATTCCCACTAAGACTATAGTTTATTGAAATATAATAACTTGGCCGACTACGACCGACTACACTAAGGATATTTGACCACTTACATCATCCCCCCCACAAAATAAGTCGCCTTCCAGGCGACAAGACAACAAAAATAGGAAATGATGTTGTACAAAATTTATTGAGAGGAAGGGGGAAATGAGGACGTCCCTGGATGAACTTATGACGTGGGAGTAGCAGCAGAAGAGTGTTGGTCCTTCAATCGCTTTACTTCCTCCATGTGTACTCGAAGCTGGCGATTGGCAAGAATTTCTCGTTCCCTGGCAGCTTTCACCATGTGGGCTGCCTCCATCAGCTAGCTCTTGGCTTTGTCCGTCTCCAAGCTTGTGGTTGCCAACTTTTCCTCCAATTTTTTGATTTTCTCACCCCACATTTGTTCTCGCTGCTGAGTCTCTTCCTCCTTCTGCCTAATCTCCTCCTCCTTCTGGCGGATCTCCTCCTCCTTCTGGCGATTCCCTTCCTCCAAACTAATCACCCTGGCCTCCAAGGTGGCTATCTGGTTCGCCTGTGAACCCGTTACCTGAGCCTATTCTGCTAGCTGGGTTTGCAAATTCTTCATGGTTATGGTGGATTCCTCTTTCACCTTCTGCAACATGCGATAGGCCTCCACCTTTCCTGCTACCACCA
>CM021102.1:714654925-714807639 GCA_007115665.2 Sequoiadendron giganteum
ATCTACAGGGACCTTCTCGGCTTGTCCTCTTTCTTCTATCAACTCAGGATGGATCAAACTCAATTGTTCAACCGAAATCATATTAACACTCCACCAAGGTTTTTGTCTAGACTATTCAATGAGGCATCCCAAACCTAGATGAAATTGTCGTTGTTTAAACTAGATAGGGACTTGTATTCCTTGCTCGATACATCCTAGGCCTTTTTTCCCATAGCCGTATCGAGAAGAGAGTTCATAACCGAACCCGTAACGAGCTTGAAAAGTTTCGAGAGGGGGCGGCTCTACTAGAGTGTCTCATTCCACCAGTGGACATCAAAATTCTCTACGAGAGTGGTCCCACTTCCCTTACTCGATTCGTAAACATCAACCTTCTTTTCATAGACGGAGTCACTCTCTCGAGGAGGAGTGGTCTCCTGGATAGGATCGCACTTTGCTTCTTCAACAGGAGGGTTGTTCGCCCTCCTGCTAGAAGAATCCGGGAATTCCATATTGGAGGGGTCTGACTTGTACTCTGCTATGAAGAATTCAGAGAAGTTCAAGGAACCCCATTCATCACTTGTGAGAGAATTCATTTCAGGAGATGAAGGAGAAGACAGAGGGGGTTCACATTCTTCCATCTTAGGTGGTTCGTCTCGGTTGATACTCACTCGAGGAACAACTTCTGTAGTAGGTATAAATGAGGAACAAGCCATAGCATCAATGGTTAAGGAAGGAATGCCATTCTTGAGAGTGGAAATGGCTGAATTACGACCAACAACGGCTAGTAAACAAAGGTGCACAGGTTTTGGATCTACTTTAACCTTAACCACTCAATTGTTAGCGGCAAACTTCAAGGAACGATGTAGGGTAGAAGTTACTGCACCCATATCATGAATCCAAGGTCTTTCTAAAAGAAAATTGTATGGTAACGGGTCAGGCATTACGTAGACCAACGTAGGCAAAGTAATAGGTCCCAATTGCAAAGGTAACATTATCGTTCCTAGAGCTTGGCTGCCAACGTTATCGAACCCACGAATATACAAGGAAGAAGCTGCTAAGGAGGATGAATCAACCTTGATTTTAGGTAGTAGATCTATACCGCAAATGTTGAGGGTTGAATTAGTGTCAACGAGGGTACGTCTAATATTGATGTTGTTAACATTTACTATGATCATCAAAGGTTCTACTTATTTCTGCACATCCAGAGGCGGGATTTCATGCAGGTGGAATGTAATATTCATTGAATCTACTCGAATATGTGCCATCAATGCATCGACATCCATAGGCCTAGCCGAGGTAGGCAAGAGAATCTTTTGTAAGGCTTCCTGCAACATCTCTTGATATACTGGAGCGGTCTAAAGCAAATCCCAAAGTGAGATCTTAGCCAGAGTAACACGAAGTTGCTTGACAAGATCATAATCACCTGGTGCTTTGATCGCGGGTTTAGGAGTTGGAGGAAGGTTAGGTTGAGACATAGGTAAACAAGTAGGAGTTTGGTCTGATTGCGATGTAGGAACAGTAACTTGTTGTTCCAAGTTTTGTATGTTTCTCCTTGTAGGGTAAGTGTGTCTGACAACATTATAAGAAGTAGAATTAGTAGCCTTCGAAAATCTTGAATATAAGTCCGATGGATTGCTATGACCTAAAATCCCATAGATGAAATAGTCCTTTCTAGGGAACGACTCAGCTAGGGTCACATAAATGAAGGGTTTCTTAGGGCTTGGAGGAGCCACATAAACTACTACCACATTTACCGACTCTTCAGCTAGCAAGGAAGGATTTTGTTTCAAATATTTACAGATAGGGGAGAGTGCATCTAAGAAATCATCTAGAGAATCATCCAACATATCGAAATCTTGTTCAGAAAAAAAGACTCATCATAGCTAGACAACATTATGAAAACAAATCTGACGGTTCACGTCGGGTTCACCAAAATATGGTGAAAGAGGGATTCGCTGCACATGGGTCTCTTTCTTCTCAAGAGATCACTAGGGAACGAACTACCCTTATACACCTCAAACTGAATGGATCAATGAAATTGCAAAGACAAGTGAGAAAGTAGGTTCAGGATCCGAAAGAGCAAGACTTCTAAGTTCCAATATCTGGTTGAAGAACTCTCGACCAAATGATGTCAATGTAGTTCTAGGACGCCAGCACGACACACTGTTGTCTACAAGATGCGCTGGTGTCCTAAGCTGCAAAGAACTCAGGAGCTCAGGCAGATGAAATAGAGTCTTACTTCTTGACTCAGACCAAGAGACTTGAACAATCAAACAATCAGCAAAAAGCTAGGAACCGCAGGAGAATGCAAGAGAACTTGA
Source organism: Sequoiadendron giganteum (assembly GCA_007115665.2). NCBI lineage: Eukaryota > Viridiplantae > Streptophyta > Pinopsida > Cupressales > Cupressaceae > Sequoiadendron > Sequoiadendron giganteum. The sequence goes on from CM021102.1 coordinate 714,657,226, forward strand.
GACAAGATCACCTTCGTGCATTTGAATCTATATTCCAAGCTTCCCTTCATAACCTACACACAAAGGACCAATGGGAAAAGGTTGGGGTTGTATAGGGGCCTGCCTCAGTTAGACCCCCATATTGGTGTTCCCACTTCCACGGACAACCAAGTTTGGTAGAGAGTGTAAAGGAAATAACAAAGCTTGTGGTGAAAACAAAACCCACTTCAGAGCAGATCTTGCACCACAAAGTAGTAAATGAACTAGTAGGAAGGAGTGATAAGGAGAGAGAGTGTTACCCACGGGCCAAGACCCTCTTTCGGAGCACACGAGTGCACCGTAATGTGCTTGTTTGAGAGATAGAAGCTACTGAAGAGCTAGTAGCTGTTGGGGGGACCTCAATCCAGCATGGCTTCGCTAGTGAAAGTGTTGCTACTCAAGGATAGAACTTACCCAAGACTAGAGCAAGTGGTGACAATGTTTGAATTGATAGCTTCCAACCCAAAAATGAGGGCCAAAAGGATTTTTTAATGGATGCAAGGGTGACACAAAGCTATTTCACTTGAGACCTAACCGCCAGGACATGTGTCGCAAGGGTCAAGGTTCTAGATTCTTTGTTTTGAACTCAGAAAAACTGCCAGGACGCTAGTGCGCCACGCGAATGTTTGCATGCCGCACAGGCATCCAAGGCCTAGATTTTTGGGAAACGCCTTGTTAGGCTTTTGCCATTTTTCCATGTGTCCACATGAAGCCAGAATCGTGAAATTTTGTCTCACGGTATTTTTTCATTAATGCTCCAAAGGTGTCATAAATGCTAGGCAAGATGCAAAAATGTGGAATTGCCCCTAGGTGCAATTCTATGACATTACAATAATATTGCTAATAACTACACAACTAGTCCAACTAAGGTTCTAACTAAAGAGAACGTGACCTTCACCATTCAAGTTATTCAACAAATTATCAAAGATGTTCCTAAACATTGATAGTACTTATTTTCATATATTAGAAGATTAGGGTGATTTTAAATTCCATTAGTTATATTCACATTAGTTCATTTCTAGGAGCATAATTTTAGGTTTGTGTGCTAGTTCAATTCCACATGCATGAAGATCAAGTTTGTACGTCAATATCTAAACCAAATCATTGTTTAGTTAGTATGTAGAGTTTGATATATTCAACTAAGTAAGACCTCAAAATATAATATTATGGTGAATGATTCTTAACATCTTTAGCATCACTTTTCATCTCTAAAATCAAGCTAAGTATTGCATTTAAATTTATTTAAATTTTACATTTATTATAGCATTTATTTCAATGATCTAATATCAATCCAGGCTCTAAATCCTAGCCTTTTATTATTTTTTAGCTATTTTTCCTCAGTGAAAATTTGTGAAAAAAAAATATTTTTATTACATTTATTGGTGAACCCAACTTTTCTACACCCCTTACAACTTTACCTTAGAGGTTATCGTTTTTTCCATTTAAGCTTAGGGTTTTGGATCTAATTTATTTTTTATTGCATATCATATTTTCAAAATTGACTATGGTTTGGATTCTTTTTTATTGTGACTTTTTTTACATATTTATGGTTTTGAGTTCATTGTATGACCTTGTTTTAACTCACTATACCCAACCTTTTTTTTTAACTCTAAGGCTTCATATGTGTGTATTTTTTAATTTGATCACTTGAAATTATTTTTTATTTCATATCACATCATTCATCCTTTTGATATCACTTGTCTTCTATAACTTTGTGAATTTATTTGTATTCCAAGATATTATCCACACCCTTACATTTATTTGAGAAGAAGTCCTCATTTCAATCCTCAAATGAATTAACCTATTGAGAATGGTGTAGATCTAATGATGTTCCTAGAAATGCATCTATTGCCACCCCTATGATTCAGGAACACGCAGAACATTATGATCATGATTTATGTGTTGATAAGCAAGATATTTCTCTTACTAGATAATTACTTGTTGATTCACTTACTCATGTTGAATCTCCTCAATAGTTCTAGCTACTCGTTTATGAGTAAATGTATGAAATGGAGGAAAAAAGGGGGTAAAAAATGGCCACTTTTTTCTTGGAATAATTAGCTAATCTTGAACTTGGATGAGTAATTCAAGATGCATACACTTAAAATTTGAAGATATGATAATAACAAGAATTGTAGTATTCTAAACTATTTTCTAAGCTACTAAATATTTTTCTAAACTGTTAAGGTTAAGAGGGTAAAATATTAGTCACACACAAAAGTGTTCCTATTTTTATTACTTAAATAGTGTTCCCCCTACTTTTTATTGCATTGGGTATTTTTAAAAACTAACTAGTAGAAATATAGCCAAGAGTGAATATTACAAGTGATTTTTTTATTGAATAGATTTTTTGTGTGATTTTTCAAAGTGGACACATCTTAAAACCTACATCACTAAGCATGCACATCACATAACTTGCATAAATTTAATCCAAAATATAATTTTTGAATGCACATAGAATGAAATGTAGAAAAATCTTATATAATTTTTTCAAAAATGGATAAATGGGACAAAAGTTTAAAAGAAAATCAATGCATATGTATTGGATGAATATGAAGACATTTTTCAAAAAAAAAACCTTTACTTATTCAAAATATTAAAAAAATGTATGACTAAAAAACTAAGAAGTAGCTCATCATTTTGGTGGTGGTTTAATAAAATTTCATTGCAAAACTTGTAAACTTGATGAAATTTAAGTTTAAATTTATTATTTCAGTTGAAAACATGAATTTATGAGCCAAAAGGGATGTTCAATCCTTAGGATTGGATATTCAAGTCTAAATGGGAGGAACCATAAATTTTTTGAATTCAAGACGTCAAAAATGTTTACGTGTTATAGCATGTATGTACATTATGTTTAACATGAGCACATTATGTTTAACATGAACACATTATGTTAGCATTGATTTTGTAAGCCAATACAAATATAACCCGCTTGTGTTTTGTTTGTATTGATTTTATGAAACATAACATGTTATGATCTATATCTAATGCAAGCCATAATACGTAGACATTATGGATCATGTGTGTTTCATATAATGCACACATAGTTTTCCTAAAATCTCAAATTTAACTACTAATTTTTCCCTATTTCCATGCACTTACATTTGTATTAGGCATTAGTGAGTGCTTTTTATGACATGAATTTTATTTATGATAATGAAACTCTCATAGATTTTTCCAATGTTATATCCTCTTCTCCACCTATCCACCCTTCATCCTCTTATAATCCTTCTTCACATCATCTTGTAGTTACCAGCTCTATGAGCTCTGATGCCTATATTCCAAATCATAATGTTGCATTTCCCTCTCATATTTTATCTTCTAATACCCATGTCCCTACAAGTCTCACCCATACACCTATATTTTTCATGCCACTCCTCATCCTATGACCAGTTTACCTTATAATTTGTAGTTTCTCCTTCTACCACTATTTATTATCCTCTTGCCACTTGCACTCTCTATACCTCATCCATTATTTCACATCTCTCATACCACTACCATTCCCACCACTACCTTAGATATAATATTGTAGGAGTTAAATCAACTTAAGAAAATGGATGATATGCTTGATAAATAGTATTATATTATTTAATATAATCCTCCATAATAAACACCTCTTGCGTTGAAGGTTATTTGAATTATATTAAGGAGAAGGATATCATAATGCTCATTTATAATCTTTTAATGTTGCATGCCTATATTTTATACATGAAGATAAAATATTAGCTAAATTATTTATGAGAACCTTGAGATATTATAGTATTCAATGATTTTACTTTCTATTTTCCTTCTATCTAGTGATAACTTTAAGAAACCTATTGTAGACACTGAAAAATGTCTCGAACCTGCAAGCAACATTTTATCACTAATTTACCTTCTTCCATGTATAATTAAATAATTTTAATTATTTAATTACTTTCTATTAATTCACTTTACTTTATTCCTCTTTTGATTAGTTTAAATAAATATCAATTTTATTTAAATTGTATCACTAATTTATCTTTTCCTTCCAATAATTAAATGAGTTCTTATTTATTTAATTATTTATTTCCATTTTTCTTCTATAAGTAAATAATAATTTTTAATATTTAATTATTCATTAACTTGTTCCTTCCATAAATAAATAATTTTTATTTATTTATTTATTTCTCATTTTCTAATCAATCCATAATTAAAAAATTATTTTGATTATTTAATTATTTATCATTTCCCTCCATCTTTTATTAAATAATTATTTTTAAATATTTAATATTTTAACACCCCACCTTCTTCTATAATTAAATAATTATTTTTAATTATTCATTTTCCCTCCTTTAAATTAAATAATTGCTATCATTATCTAATTTGAATTTCTTCTTAGCCAAGCCCTAAATCTCAATTATCTTCTTGAGTTTCGATCCATCCTTTCCTATCCTTGTCTCAATTAACCTCATCCATTGATTGGCATACCTCATATTTTAATCCTAACCCACATTTGAATTGGGATTTCTATAAAATCATTTCATCACCTTCATTTCAAGGACACAACCACAATCTTTGAAGTTTTTTCTGTCTTGAGATCTAGCTATCTTGCATCAAAATCAAGCTTATAAAATACATTGCATACTACAAATAGGAGAACAAACAAAGAAAAATGGAGAAGAGCAATGAAGGAGAATCAACAATGGCATAAAGATTAAGTATTTTTGCTTTATTGTTGTGATTTTTATTGTCATTTGTACTTTATTGTTAGATTAGGGTCTTCATAGCTTGAATTAGATAGTTTTGTGGTTGCTATTATTGATTCATGCTTATTCCCTGAATTCAACCTCGATCTACATTTGGTGAACCTGACATGAACTAATTGGATTTTTCAATTTTTTTGAGAAATTTTGATTTTCAGGAGTGTGTCCTAATTGATCTATGCAGTAACTTAATTGAGCCTTCAAACATCGCAATCATCATATGATGTGACACAATTGAGCTACAGAATGATGCACTCAACTATCACTCTATAAAAATAAGATCTTTCAATCATTGTCATTTCTGATCATTTTCTAGGATTTTGGCTATTATTTTGTCAATCTAACAATCTGCTTATATCATTTGCATCATCAATTTTGTTGTTTTTTGTCAGATCTAGGTGTTTTTATAGTGTTTAGGTCCTATGTCATAGTCATTGATGCATGCACCACAATCGCCTTTTCATTCGCCACAATCACAGTTTCGTAAGTTGTAATCATTTATTTTTGTGACCATTTGACAGCCACATCTGAGCCTCTGTACACTACAACTAACTTTCGTAACAAAATAGGGAAAAGGTTTTTAGGGTTACTAATATCTGATTTACAGTTGTGTGGCAATTGTTGGGAGAAGACCTTTTGTTTTAAACTACTAATCCAATTTCTTGTAGGGTTCCATTGTGTGTTTGAGATTTTTAAATTAGGAACATTTGGAATTGGTGCTTGAAAAGAACAAGTGTCTTTTGTATCTTGTGCACTTGCATGTTCTATTAAATCCCAGATTGGTGTGTGTGTATCCTCTCCCTTGCGCTTTGTGCGATCTTGGGTTCATGAGAAACACATATCAATCTCTTTTTCTTTTAGTAAGAGGCCTGCCTTGGGATTTCATCACCCAAGGGTTTGACCTCAAGCACGTTTCCTCGTGGGCTATATCAAAGGTGCAAAGGTGAAAGTTAGTAGCACAATCTCGTGATGCATACCACACGTGTCAATTCAAATGTAGGTGTATATATCACATTGGTTTTGAGTAGAGGCTTTAATAGTGTCTCACATTTAACTTTATACCATTGGTGTTCATGACATTCCCCTATTACGAACCACTATTTTAGAAGCTTAAGACCTATTTTGGCCATCTATTATTGTTGGTGCATCAAAACAACATCATCCTGAGAAGTTACTTACCAGGTCTAGTTCTTGGTTGAGGTGACACAATTCCTTGTTTGGAGTCACTCCTTTCAAGGTGAGAGGTTTCAAGGTGGTACATGACCTTGGCATACTCTAGATTCACCCACTCCTTGTTCATGAATTTAAAATCACTCTTTCGGGGATGAGGTAAGCTTAATTTTAGTAGATAACCCTATTACTACTAGCTAGGTTGTGATTGATCGGTGTGTCCTCTTTTGTGCTAAACTAGTGACACCATTAGCAATTTTTTTGGAAGAAAACTTGTGAAATACTTGCTTACATTGAAGTTAAAGAGTCAAAAAATAGTCAATCTATATTATGAGTGTTTGTTATGTTTTATGATCAAATCTAGAAATTACCAACAATGGAAAACCATTTAGAAAACATCAATTTGAGTCCAAAAACCAAAACACCACAACTTTTATACAATAAATTATAATTATCAGTCAGAATACCACATCTGTCAAAAACCCTAGGAAGCTAGAATTTTGCATTTGTCAGTGCATCGTAATTGATCGGTCCTACACTACAATTGACTAGCCCCGCACTGCATATATGGCCCGATTTACGTTGCATTTGTTAGTTTCAATTTTTTTGAGGAAATATTTGTACATACAACTTATAGTTTCCACACTCAGACCTAAGACTTGATTAGGTTCAGTCATTCCATCCATTGCATTTCATTATTTACCTTAGGTTGGCTTGCATAGTCCTAGTTTGTATACACCATACCACACCTCATTCCATCAACATCTTTGAGTCTTAATTTTAGGAGGCTTGTCATACTATTGGGCAGAAAATAGTTTCATATTTAGGTGTCTTGACCTTATCATATTTGTATCTATCTCATCCTTAGGTTAGGCTTACAACTCATGTGTCTAGTTTAGGATCACCTTTTATCAGGTCATCATCATCACCTTGGTCCTTGTCCTCTTAAGGTATTGACATTTAGAGTTGTTACTTTGGTTCATCATAGTTTTCTTAGAATCCTCTTTTAAGGTTCAAAATTTCATATCCAAATCCAAGCATAGTCATAGTCTTAGTCTTATTACCATCTTGCATCCCATCCAAGCATAAGCATAGTCATAGTTGCATTGCCATCTTGCATCTATATATTCCAAAAAATTCCAAAAAAAACATAGAATAGCGTCATTTTCATTCTTTCATTTCCTTATTTTGTATCTCCATCTTTAGTTGCATTCATTCCAAAAGTCTCAAAATCCAAAGGTCACAAGTCTTATATGGTCTTCACTAGGTCACAAAGCAAATGAAAAGACATGGATTCCTCATATGACCCCTATGTTAATCCAACTAGCAACATGAACTTTGGGTCATCCTTAAACCAACCTCAAACATCACAAGATGAAATTCCAAATCCATTTGCCAATTTTACGTTAAATCAGGTTAACCAAAATCTAACACTTGAAGAGATTGAAAAAGCTTCCCAAGATCCTAAGATAGTGTGTATCATAGCACTTTCTCAAAATGGTGCCAAGCTTCCCTTTGGTTTTGACGCTTCCACAATTGTAGAGGGAACGACACAAACACAAACACAAACACAAAGTCAAAGTCAAGGTCATAACACATTCTCGCAAATTCATTCCTCCTCACAAAAAATGCACACTAGTATGCCACTTGGGGGAACTACACATGTTTTTGATTAGATAAGTAGGGAAAGGGCCCTAATCCCATGGTAACAGTCAAAAGATAGAACGAAACCAATCAAGGTGGGAAACAACACCACCAACTAAACATCAAGAAACAACAACCAGAGTGGCACTCAAGCCATATTTCAACAACATAACCATAGACCAACCAATATTAATCAAAAACAAGAAGTTTCTACTAGAATTCTTAAAACTACGCAACCCATTGATCAAGTCAATAGTATACCAAATATAGTAGTCCAAGATATTAAAGCAAAAAGACAACAATAGGATAGCAACCATCCAAACAAAAAAAAGAATCCATTACTTGGATTGTTTCAGAAGGTCCCCATATTCTCCAATGAGGGAGATGTATTCCCTCCAGTCAGGTCCCTCAGACTCGTCCAACATCTTTAAAGCATTTGGTTTCCCCTATTTTTTATCTTCTTGGAAATTATAGTTTGTCCTGAAACAATGCCCATCATCGCCTTCCCCATTAGCCTATTAGTTACCTTCATTAGTGTAACCAAGGGTTTCTCCATATCATCCACCTAAACCTGCAAAAAGGTTAGTCTACTTTTCATAAAATCAATGCTAGAGTCCTCCACATTTGTTTCATTGCTCGTATTCCCTGCATCCTGAGCCATCATGTTATCATTCTTTTCATCCACATCAATTTCAGTTTGCTCCTCCTCATCCTCTTCCTTATCTTCATCTTACCCCTCTTCCCCCATACCATAAGTCGTGTCCTCAAAATCCATATCTTCAAAATCTTCTTCCTCCCAGGCCTCAAAATCCTCAATTCCTAGGTGTTCCTCTTCACAAGCGGTCATTTTTTTTTTACCTTTCTTATCCTTAGAAGTAGCTTTAGCTAGGTGAGCCAACCTTCTACCGCCACTAAATCCACTACCATGCCCTTGAGTATCCTCTTTTGACTTCTCATTTTGCACACCCTCCTCACTGATAGTTATGACATCACTGGGATTGATATCTCTTTTAAATTTCTTCGCCTTATGAAATTCCAAGAGAAGAGGAGAGTGCTTCCTCTTCTCCAGGGTAGCCTTCAAGAGCTCAGTTTCAAAAATGGTTTTACCAACAAGTTTCTGAGTCACAGGGGTAGAGAGATTTGATACATTAGCAGTAGGGGAAGGGATATTTTCAGGAATTAGCACCCTCCTAGCAGCAATTATGGGCGCTGGGCAAGGAATAGGAGCCTCAACAAGAATTTCATCATTAAGGGGTTCCTCATTATCACCATCAAAGCAGTCAGGGTTTTCATTTCCAGAATGCAGAGGGTTACCATGGGGATTAAGATCAAGAGCGTTCTTATACAAGGTTAACATCAAACCTTGGTGCAAGAGAGGACTAGCACCCTTCTCAATATTTAATTGCAAAGACGATAATAGGTAGAAGGGTAAATTGATTCTCTCTCCATGCCTAATGTGATTGAGAACAAGAAAATGATATGGATGGACTGAAATATATCTACCTTCTAAAGTAAAATACCTCATGACAAAAAGACTAGCTAGAGCATAGGGAGGTAGAAGTTCTAATTGAGCATACCCATTTTGAAAATGTTTAAGGTTTTCCCCATCATGTAGAAACTTATCAACAAACTTCTGATAATCAGCCCCACTCTTCTTAGCCACTTTAATTCCTTGATTTTTTAAACCAGTAGCCTCTGCAATGAACCTCATCATGACCTCAAACTTAACCGCTCGGATGGCAACACTTCCTTTCCTCCATGAATTGGTGAACTTAGCTATTAAGTTCTCATTGTAACTTTTCAGATATTTAAAAAATGAAACAATGCCCGCATGTTAACACACCACATGTTAACATACCTCCTACACCAAAATTTGGGACTAAAAGGACACATGCAACATCTCAAGGATTGAATCTGACATTTTCCAATCTATTTGGATCATCCTCTAGCTCCATGGGTATGACTTTTGTAAATCCATTTTCCACAACATCCACCCAAAATACCGCACCATCAACCAACACAAACACAAATCAAAATCCAAATCCACCAATCAAAATAATAAGGATTCATATTGCCACACTAAGAGTACAAACCAAAAAAACCAACACTATACCAAACACCAACATGTTTTTTGGGTCAAACCTAAACACCAACCAATTCCTATCACAACAACATGTCAACCCAAACCTTAACTTCATACCACAAGACCAACATACCAATCAAACTCCACCACAACATAATACTAATACCAGTACCAATATCAACACCATGTTTACATCTCACTTCCAACAAGGCAATCAAAATTCTTCTCAACAAAAAATCAACCCAAACCCAACATTCACATCCAAATTTCAAAACCAAAATCCTTTAGCACACAATTACCTCAACACATTTGACAACAATACCAAACCTCTCATTCAAATTCAACCAAATATACCACCATCACCCATAGAGGATTTGATGCAACAAATGCAAGAAATGCAACAACAAATGACAAACATTCAAGTGAGCACAAAAAATAAAACATACTCAATGGAGAAACTATGTCCTTGTCCTTTTGATAGAAGCATATACATTCCACCTTTCCCTCCACACTTCAATGTACCAAACTTCAATAGATACAAGGGAAAGGGAGATTTAGTAGAACATGTGCGATATTTTAACACTACTTGTATGGAAATTGCTTATAACACCCCACCACGGAACCCCAAAAGACAACACACAAACATGACTAAATACGAAACAATTTTTTTTTAAAGGAATAACAAGAAGTGTAAATCATATCTAAACATAACATATAAGCTAAGCTATGTCCTCTAACGTTCCATGACTGCATTACTAAAAAAACTATAAAAAAGAACTAGATTTATTCCATTAACAAATGTGTTAACATGATTTGTCTAACCATCAAGTTCATTTTAAACCATCACATTATATGATTAAACAATATGAATCTCCATAACATGACATAAAATAAACAACATGAAAGATCATTTATAAATAACAAGTACATATAAAAATTCCAATACATGAGAGTGTATCATGATTTTTTACATCATTAAATTCCATTACATATGCATACAAGACTGCCTTCTCGAACTGGATCAAGAACTGGAATTCGCTACACAAAGTACAACCTCCATGCACACGAACAAGTAGCAAGGGAACCCAATGGAGGAAAAAGAACCAACCTCCCGACCATGTGGAATCCTAAGGTCCACCCCCATGCTAGGAGATAACATAAGGTACCACTACAACAAATAGTCAAGAAGACAAAAGGCTAACATAAACAAGACTAAACATGGCTCCAACACGACACTGCAACAACATTAACATCACATAAAAACATACATCACTTCCAAAGGTACACACACAACATAATGGGAACACACAACAAGGGGATGCTAGATTGCAATAGGGAATAGTGTCATTGCATAGTCCTGGCATGGGTTACCCTGATAGTCTCTCTAGACGTCTGCCCCATCTATGGTTACCCTGACAATCTCTCACTAGACGCTGACTCCATAGGGTGACACATGTGGAACCAATATCCCTTTCATGAGGAAAAGGAAGTTGATCTTGCCAACCAAGCCTTCTCAACCCATCCTTAGCCTAAACGAGCACCACGGGCATGGGTGAGGCATACCAATTATCTTGTTTAATGATAAAATTACCCATCCCCCCAATTCATTAATTAGGTTATCACTGAATTAAGAAACTCTCCAATGGGTTACCCTGATAGTCTCTCACTAGACGTCAACCCCATTGAGAGCCACTCCCCCTACTTGCAACTAGTAAACCCTACATAACACACAAGGTGCATATAACATCTTGTAACATAATCCACATGAATCCAACAGAGCAAGGCATTAATCATCTCACTCAAATACCACATTCACAAGAATCTAAAATTAGTGCAAGGCATTGACCTTTTTGCACACTTATCAAAATCACAAGAATCTAACCACAATGCAAGGCATTGACCATCTTGCACAAAACACAAAACTTTTACAAACCATTTCCAAAGTAAACCATCATAAGAATCATACATACAAAATACTCCCTCCTAAACCTCTGGAAGACTACCATAACAACTTCGCACATATGACTCCCACTTTAAACAATAACCCAAAATCACCTTGATCTCACTAATTTAAACACCATATTTAATGCAAGTAATCAGTCAAGCAATACAACCATAGAAATAATATTTCCACATGTTTCACCTAATGGTCACTTAACACAATAATTCATAAACATCTATATCAACACTTATTCTAATAACTAATTTCATAGTGAATTTACACATCAACTATAAAATGATTCTGAAAGAAATCAACATTCAACAATTAACGAAAAGATAATCTAATTCATTTATTTTAACTTAACCATTTAGTTCAATCAGTAGGTTATTTACTACACATAACTATATTTATAGCATGGTATATTACAACCATCTATCTATCTTAAAATTCACGAAGATCATCAATCATGCATCCCAACATTAATATACCACTATCCTAATTTTCATTATGTTTCAAGGCTATCATAATATTTCAAGGCTAACTTACCAACACCTTGTCAAGTCATGCTCCATAATACGATCCATAAAGTTAATCAAACACTACATTAAGTAATACCCATAAGACTAACTAGTTAAAGAAAGGATATGATTAAATGTCAAGAAGGATACAAGCTATGAGGGTGGTCAAATGTTAAACCAAATCAATTCCCATTTATATATATATTTGTATCCTTACTTAGATATGTGTATTAAATATGTTGGAAATAGAATGGCATTTAATTGCAATCCTAAACATTATTTATTTCATATATCTCCTAAGTCCTTGGAATGTGTTCAACAACACTAGGATTAGGAAGAGAATAATATTTGATGAAATAATCATGTTAATTGATATTTGTAATTAATTCTAAATGTTAGGAGCATGTGGGGACACCCTGGAGTGTGCTCATAGAAAATAGGAGCACATGGGAGGTGGGATCCACCTTGGTTCAATTAACTGGTTGGTGAATTGAGTACACTTCATAAATGCATCCTAGGTTCCTACAAAATAGGGATTTTGATTTATGCATGTTGAATACCTATAAAACAGGGATTGAAGTTCAGTTCAGTTCAGTTTAGTTGAAGTTCAGTTCAGTTCAGTTTAGTTGAAGTTCAGTTCAGTTTAGTTTAGTTTAGTTTAGTTTAGTTCAGTTATGTTTCAATTATCTTCAGTTGCATGTTAGTTAATTTCAGTTGACTTGAGTTGCATGGATAGATAACAGGTTGATACACTCAGTTAATAGATGGAGGATCATGCATGCACATTGTTTTGCATGAATGGTGTTGAGAAATGTTTCAGTTAACAAGAAATAACTTGGACCCACCTTGGGCACCCAAGTTGGCTTCTTGGAATTAAATCCTTTGCATGTTGAGATATTTTAGAAGGCTGAGCTAAGTGGGCCCTCTTTTGGCTACCTACTTTGAGGATGAAGCCTTGAAGATATTTACAGAATAAAGGTTGAGTTGGCACTTCAGTTTGGGATGCCCAAATGGATGAAGGAGAGAATTTAACATTGTTCTTCATGACATAACTCTACTTGCAAGAGATAGGCATACCTTTTAGAAATATGGCTTGAGCATTGTAATTGTAACTCATTTGGAGTTTACAATGTTGATTAAAGCCTATTTATCTCAAGCAAGTTGAAGAGAGTTATCATCAGTTTTATTGCAGGTTGTGAAGAAGTTTTGGCGAAGGCAAAAGAGGCATTCTCAACCAAGAATTAGAGCTATTGTAATTTACTTCAAAGATTGAATAATAGGTTAATTCTTGGTGGAGTTTTTTCCCGAAAGGGTTTCTCCACGGTATATGCTTGTGTAATCTTTCTAATATCTTGTCTACTTCTTCTATCAACTTCTGTCTACATTCTACAAATAGTAAACTGGATTAATCAGACCCACAAAGAATCTGTAACAAAGGAAAAGCATATTTAGATCAGCAATATTAAAGTTTTACAAAGTATTAAGCTAAGAAAACTCCTCAATTTTCAACAAAATATACTAATAGATGCATATACTTATATGATTTAAATGTGGATGCAAATATACTTACAAATTCTATAATCTCTACCTGATAACTTTCTACAAAACTATTATCGAAATATAAGTAACATATTTAACCCACTCAAATACTCAATACACCAAACTAATATAAGCAATTAATCAACTAGGCATAATATTCTTAAACTATAGTCATATCATATTTGTATATATATTATTTTAAATCATACCTAATCAACTCATTATTTAAAACAAACACCCAATTAACCAATACAACCATGAAGTCAGCAAATATTAACAAATTGTCCATTGAATGATTATGAAAGAAATCAACATTTAAAATGATCATCTAATTCATTCATTTAAACTAATCCTTCAATTACCCTAATATAATTAAATCAATTTCTTTTCTTTTCTATTTAGTTTTCCAATTCACTATCTACTTAATTAATTAATTACAAGGCAGAATTTTGTTTTTCTATAACCATAATATATATATATATATTTGCAGCCATGGGGAAAACAACCTGATAGTAGCCCATGTTTCAACCATATCTCAGAAACCACGATTTGGGTTTATGAGATTTTTAGACAAGGATTAGAATACAACAAGACAAAGAAACCCTTTAAATTTATCACCAACCTAGTTTGTAAAATCAAATATCTGGATGAAACAATGAAAAAGATTTATTGACAGGGAATAAATCAATAACACAGTATGTAATTCAATAAGCTATTGATTAGAGACTATGCCAGAAATAAATAATAGAAGATTGTGTCAAGTGTTGCATTTGCATTGCCTTATTTGAAATAAAATTGAATTGAGGAGCATAGAGAGAGTAATGAAATGAAAATAAATGGGGCTTCACGGCTGCAGAATATGCACAAAATGTTTTACAGAAAAATGGGTTTTAAAAAAAATCTGCAAGAAGGTATTTAATAGTTGTTTCCATTCAAAAATAAATAAACAAGGTAATGTTTTATTTTCAATCAGCATAACCATTCAAACATTCGTTTTCTAAACAGAAATAGAATTCAAATTTAGAAACAATGGAATTTGGATTCAAAGTTGGCTGAGACGAAAATCTAGTGTCGAAAACAAACTTCTACAGCAGCAACAATTCACTTCTCCAGAGTCTTAAATCAAATCTTCGGTAATTTTTCTCAATCTAATTTTGAAAACCATCAACCGAATGCAATTATTCTATAGAAAATTTCTTGCAACTAGTTCTCTATTCGAAAAACAAAAACCAATAATCCTCCATAATCTCTCAAAATGATAATTATTAAGAAAAGTTGTCCGATTTTCAAAAACAAAAATCAAATAAAAATCTCACAAAAGCAACAAGTTTCTTTTCGACAATCAGTTTGAAGTCACGCATGTGCTCCAAGAAAAGTTTTTTCTATCCTTTTAATTATTTTTGCTCTTTATCCATTATCACGTTTCGTTTTAATATTTTATTTTATATTATAATATTTTCCCACCTTTTAATTTATTAAAATCCCAACATTAATAATAATATCTTTATATTTAATTATCGAAATACTTTATAACTTAATAATTTAATTTAATAAATTAATTAACCAAGAACAACTTATATATAAATATCTATTCAATAATTTATTTAATTCAACAATTAATCAAACAACATTATTAAACAATTTAATTTAACAACTAAATATCAATAATAATCACCTAAGCATAAACAAGGTAAAAAACGAGAACAATTGACCGCAACAACAGACAATATTGATGAGATAACCGACTGGATACTCATCCTCTTCAAGGATGATGACTAGGGTAGGGGACCATACGTTATCTCCGTTCAACAATTTCCATTGAGTTTAAGGCACACTCAAACCTATTAATTCAAGTGGAGTCGAAGTCTGGTACCTACAACTTGCAACACACAAAATGGTCGTGCATACATGTATATCAAATCATGCACACCGTGAAATGGGAATTACAGTGTAGCAGGGTACTCACAAGTGAGTAGTGCAACACTATCCCTTTCACCAAAACACATCAAACAAGTAACCACATAGCAATCAGAATGACAATCACATAATGGTCATTGTAAAATAATCACATACTAATCAGAATAATGCATCTAACATCCTATACTATATCATAGAACATATCAACTGCTTAACCTCATTGTTACATACCTTTAAATATTACTATTATTTTTACCTTCACTTCTGAGTCCAAAGCCAACTACCTGCACATCCATGGTGAGAATGGAGGGGCACTACATTGATTTTGAGCATATGCACTTAATGAGATTATTCCCACGTAGTCTTTCGGGGTAAGCTCTAGAGTGGTTTGCACACCTTCCCCCTGGGATAAGAATATGGAATGAAGTAGCTAAAAAATTCATCACACACTTTGCCTATAACATTGAAAGCAACATGACCCTTGCAAAACTATGCACAACCAAGCAAAAGGAAGGGGAGTCGCATCATTTTTCAAAGATGGTTGCTAATTGAATCTACATGTGATACTATCGATTGAAGTGATTGAGCAAGCATGGTTCTATGTGAGGTTGAGCTTGCAAGATCTTTCAACCTTGCAATTATATCATCAATTTGTTTTTTGTTATTCAATTTGCCCCATTAATTTTTTTTGAGTTCTTGGAGCATGTTGAGGAATTGTTGGGGTTGTTCTTCAGCAATGATTTGGGCATGAGGTGAATCAAGATTTTGAGGAGAATAAGAAGGTGCATTACCATTTCCTGAAAATTAAATAAATTTACATCAAAAAACATATTAAATCTACCTATTTAATAACAAATTCACACAAAAAATAATAATAAATTACTCCTTTGACCTCCCCGACATCATGGCGGCATTTTGACAAAGATTTGGTGAAGATTCGATAAAGAAATGGAGCGGTTTGAGCCTTCCTATAATGGAAGCACGCTTCTGAGGGTTTGCAGGCTACAGAGGAAATTGGAAATAATAGAGAATAAAATGAAATGAAGTTTCTTTTTTTTTGTTTATATCAACTAAAACATGTGTGTGTTATAACGTGAGTGCATTTTGGCCTTGGTGTGACCGAGCCCAAGCCATAACACACTCATGTTATGAATTTCTTAAAATTTTAAAAGTTAGGTGACCAATTTTTGGCCCCTTACCTTTCTGCACCTACCCATTATAGATCCCTAGGTCCTAGATGCATCACTACTCAAAATTATCTATAACAATGAAACCCAAAAAGATAAATAAACATGAGTCATTTTCATCAAAAAATATAGAAATTATCTCTTGCCTCTCGTTGACTTTTTAATGCCTAGAATTGTTTGTGGATCACTAAAAACATAAATCCAAACCTAGGAAGCATGTATTGGGCATAAAAGAAACTAAAGAAAGAAGTTCAAAATATGATTCTTCAAAAGATGTAAAGATTCAAGAATTTTAATTCAAAGTTCAATATGAATCAAGAGAAGAAAAAATAATAATTCAAAGTTTTAATTCTATTTATATGAAAGTTCAAATTTAGTGAAAACTATCAAATTATGAAATAATGTAAGAAATATGTAGTAAATTCCACCTTATTATAGAATAATTTATGTAAATGTTAGGTGATTAGGACCATGATCCAAAATATGAGTTGTGAGTTAAATGTGATTATGGACCCAATGCTAGCATGGAGTAATAACGGTAATGATGAAATTGGTCTTCATATAAGGTAGAATTTTAATGGTATTGGTAAATGTGTTGGTTAAATTAAACATGCCTCCAAAATTCTTAGAAATCTCCAAATAAAAATGTATATTTGAATATTGGAAAATATTATGATATAAATGATTAGTAAATGTCCTGGTGGAAATTTGATACCCATTGGAAGGATAGATTATAAATTATTTTCAATTTAGGTCCTCGCCTATTTCATTATATTCATGAAAACAAAGTTTTCCAATTTAAAAATTTTGTAAATTGGTGTAGTTCCACCATTAAAAATAATTGGTCATATCTATTATTTTGATAAGATAATTACAAATTTATTCCATTTTTATATAAATATGGGTTTGAAACAATTATAAATTAATTGATTAAATGTGTCTAAAAGACATAATGAGCCTATCAATGATTAAATGTCATTCTCTTCAAATATTTATGGTAAAATAAAACAATAATTTGATAAGATAAGATACAAACCATATTTCTCAAATGATTCCTACCTCCTAAAAAAATAGTATGTAGATAAATAGTTTTCCTTCTATAGTGTTTCATCCACGTGTTTTTACCCTTTCAAATTTAAAAAGTATAATACTTAAATTTAAAAGATAATGATTCTAAAAAGAGAAGATTAATTTTAGGAAGTTTACTAAGTTACAAGAGCCCTTAGGTATAATGCTTCAATTTTTGCTAACCTCTAATTTTATTAGTCTTAGAGAGATATGTAAGAGCTATAATTAGAACATATTTCGTAACTTCCATGGATTTCTTGAACATCATAGCCAAGATTGCATGAGTTTCACACAAAAGATGCAAAATTTGATTTATAATAATATGATTTGCATAGAGGGTATCAATTATGAGGGAATTATTTGATTTCTCTACCTAATTAAATTTGAGGACTTAGAATAATTAATTCCCTGGTCTTGCTAATAACATCAATTCATCACATGAACATGATTATTTTTCTATGAAACACACATATGTTGAAAAAGTAACTATGGAATATTGTTACATTGGCTCTCATGCATAATTATAAACAAATAATTTTGTGGGTATAATTCACTCTAAAGACATATTTTATTCTTTTCATGCAAATGAGATCTCACAACACAAATATTATGGTCCATTATAAACCACTACCAATAGTGAGGCACTTGACCTGCTCAGTATCTCATTCATTTTGCATGTCATATTAATATATATGTACAAATAACTTTTATTTAATTTCATCACATTAAGCATCATAAATATGCATATTTTGGAGTGTCATTAAAAATGACTAGTGTGATTTTGATTTGTACCTTGGATTGCAATATTTTACATTTGATAGTTGGTCATAAATAACCAATAGTGTCTTACTATTTCATTCCAAATTTAAATAGATTTAGTTTGTCAAATGGTAGATCATGGATTTAACAATCTGAAATAGTTTTTTTAATTTTATATTAATATGTGAAATTTGTATATCAAGATAAAGTAATCAAAATTGATAGAGCTCATTATAACTTAGTATAAGAAAATGGATAAATTTTTGAAGATACCTAAGGAGATATTATGTGATCACAAAGATGATATACACGATTTATAAAAGAATCACTTAGAAGAGCAACAAAGAGAAAATATGATCAATTCATATGAAGATAAAAGACCTAAAGAACCTCAACTTGAATATCCCACAATATCTAAGTAGAAAGGTCTTGACATATACATGCCTTCCAATTATCCTTATGAAGAACAAAATACTCATGTACCAAGGAATCAAGAAAATAATGACATTGTATTTCAAAAACCCATATTTCATGCTAAAGGCGCCAATTCTTAATGGGTACCAATATAAATGTTAGTGTTCAAGAAATAAAATATATATTATGAAGCCACCTCTAAAGAAACAAGATAAATGGGTATAGAAGGATGCTTCCATGGTTTAACTTAATGATAGGTTTTGTAAAGAATACCAATTCTTATTAATAGGAAATTCATATAATTGAAGAGGAGATCCATTTCATAGAGGATGTAGAACTTGATGTTACTTGTTGGGATAAGGACATGTCCTCTTCGATAAAAATATCATTAATTAATATTGTTGTTTGGATCATTCTTATGCTTACTTTTTTATATACTTCTAGTAGCATTTAGATTTTTTTTTGTGTGATTTATTTTTTCATTTTTTGTTTATTACATGTTTGTTATGTTTCTTAAATTCTCATTTCACCATATATTATAATTCATGATTTAATATTCCCTCACTTAGTGGAATCTTACTTAGGGAGATTATGTTGTCCTTTAACTCCTATGTTTGGTTAGCTCATATCATTTATATTCTCCTTATTTAAATTCTATTTTCTCCTAGTTTCATGGATGTTTACTTATTATTCCACATATTATTTATTAAATACCTATGATACATTTCCATGATATTCCTATATTTATGATCCTTATTATGCTTCCATATTTATAATAATTATCATGATTACATATTATAAGTATATTTATGATCATATGATTCTTATGGTAATATATTGATCACTATCATATTCATATATTTTACATTATTCCTTGCATATTTCGTATGCAAAATCAATTGGAGAGGGGTACATATGTCACTAACATGGTTCCAAGTTGTGATTTGTGTTGTAAAATGATAGAATCATATTCATTACCACCTTGAAGGTAATTTTATATGTATTTATGTAGATTCAAATCCATCTTGTTCATGTTTGACATATTATTTATTGGTCAAAGTCTTTTTGCATTTTTTGCATAATCAAAGCCTTAATACATAACTCACTCAAGATGGAACCTTTCACCCCTTTCCTTTTTCTTTTATTAATTTTTAATATAGTTTATTTTAGAAATTTTTAGTTAGATTCTATTTTAATATGCTTGGAATGTGCTACTCATTGCATGTTTTTTTGTAGGTTTCTTGTGAAGCACTCATTGGAAGAAAAATTCAAGGATGATTTACATACGTTATGTAGATATGTATCCTTTGAATTTTTGAAAATATATATAATTACCACATGTTGAGTACTTGTTTTAATTTTTAAATTAGCCCACCTAGTAGTTTGCATTCACATTACAATGAGGTAAAATGTAATGCCAACAATTACATACCAATACCCTATTCCCTTATGTTTTTGGCTTGCTTTAATTAGAGTGTCCTAAAATTAATAAAATGTTTACAATTGGTATATTCTTCAATGAATTAATCTCCATTATCACTCATCCCCAAAGACATGACCTAATCTCTAGATCCTCCATTCATATCTCTAGAATAGATTTACAATCAAAAATCTAAACCTCAAAATTTTAAAATCTAAATTCAAAATAAATCTCATTGACCCAAGCTTCTACTAGTGATTGTAAGATGAGCTTGTGCATGTTTGTGTTGATTTATGTACTTGATTATTGTATTTGATGGAACTCGTTCATTCAACTTAAAATAATTAGGGACCATATAGGAGTTATCAAGGAATGAAAAATAAGTAATTTAAAAGAATTTTCAGAGGGAATTATTAGAGTGAGTTACATCATCATACATCACCCTAGATACATTGAGGATTTCTTATTTTTTGAATCATTTTCTCAAAGATGTAAAGCTAATATAACTAAGGGTCTGACATAGGAGAATGTGATCCTCATAATTCAAAATATTCCAAAATAATTCCTAAACACTATCAATCCTTTCTTAGATAAATAGATCTTAGAAGATCAAGGTGATAAAATTATAATAGTTAGATTTATGTTAATTCATTTTGATGAGTGTAGGTTTAGGTCTGACTGCTACTTCAATTCTTCATAAATGGATTTAAACTAGATTATTGCATAATCAATTTGTAGATTCTGAGACATTTGTCTAAGTCCTAAAAATCTAGAGTATTAAGTGAATCAATTATGAACACCTTTAGAATCACTTTTCAACTCTAAAATATAGCTAACTACAACATCCAAGTTGATTTATTTTGTATTTACTATAACATTTATTTCAATGATGTGATAATCTAAATGCTAGGAATTATTATTATTTAATTATTTATGCTAGAAGAAGATTAATGAAAAGCTTTTATTATCATTACAACATTTATTCTATTTTAACATTTTACACAACACATAATGTAAAAGATATACTTTAAATATTTAAGTACCATATACTATATTTAATAACTAATTATAAATAATATTAATTATATAGTTATTTAATATAGTTAAATAATTAATAATTATATAAATAAAAATTATGTATATAGAAAATATTTATTAATTTATATTTATATGAGTGATATATTGCTATAATGGTAAAATTTGCATGTCCATGGTAATTCCCGTTTAATTTTGTGCCTATTTTTAAAGAATATCTTAACACAATTACATACCAATTTAAATGACACAATCTTGTGCAAGTTTAGGCTAATTCCCCTCACCAATACTTATCCCAATGTACATATATTTCCACCTATTCAACATTTTCTTATCCATACCTATGCACTTTCCCACATAGCTTATACTTATTGCATCCTCAACACTCAAACATTCATTCTCTACATAGACATTACTATTTCATTATCTTGGATCAATCTAACATTTGTAGATTCTAGCCCTTACAAATTTAAAATTCAAATTCAAATCTCACCAATTTGTACCCATTTCACTAGCCACTATGAGCTCACTAAACACACATTTTCATGATCCATTGTTATTCCCTTATATTCAAATATTCAAATGATATCCTCTCTCATCGTAGATCTTTTACATTTAGAAGAGCATTCAAGGAGTGTTTATTTCAATAAAAAAATTATTGGTGCACTAAAAAGAATAACATTTAGTTTAGCATAATCATCTAGGACAACTACGTAATTGTCTGTTGCTCATTGATCAGTTTTGCACAACTGGAGATTTTTCATAGTTAATCTAGGAAAACATGTACCCAAGCAATCCAATGACCCTCTAAAAGCATTCTTAAATATTATTAGTTTGTATATTTTTAGGGTTTGACCTAGAAGGAAATCAATGAATTGAGAGAACTAGATAGTAGGAGTGCACAAGTTGTGGGATCATATTCATGGTCTATAGAGTAGATCCATGCCTACAAAATTAATCCATCCCGATGTACTCGACTAACAAATAGATACAAATCTTGCATAAAATTTGAGGTGATATACAAATAGAGGACTCATTTCTAGCCTCCAAGAAATTCAAATTGCAAAACTAAATCAAAATTGTTTATCTTTGTTCCTCAAAGAACTAAATAAATTTATCCATTATATTTAGTTATCTAACTTAACATTTAATTCTGATTTATTTATGTGATAAATAAAATAAATAAATAAAATACCTTAATAACTCTAAAATTAAAAAAAATAGTAATATATGATTGTAAATACATATCTTATTTACAATTATTTAAATTTAATATTTAATTATAAAATATCTCTTTCTAATAAACCATTAAAAAAATTAAATTAATAAGATCACATAAATAGATGTCATAATGTAACTAGTATATATATAGATGTCATAATGTAACATATATACATAGATATATACACATATATATACAATTATTTATTAAAAAAAACACTTTTGATCTGGAGTTATGAATTGGTGAGGTCACAAATGGGGACCTCATCCCCAACATAAATGTTTATCAATAACATCCCAACGGGGTTTAATTTTTGGTTCAAGAACCACAATATCTCAATTTATCCATCACACTATGTCAAATGCCAAATATTAAATATTAAATTTAACAAGTAAATGGTTGTCAAATTAGAATAAAAGGTAAGAGTTTTTGTTAACACACATACCATTACACTCCACCCCTTGTTACCATTGTAAAACACCTCTTGGTGTAATTAGAGTATATCAATTTGAGTTAACAACCCTCGATAAATATGATAGTTCTGATAGTTCTCACAAAATCAAAACATATAGATCCAAGGATTTAAATCTTGATTATAAAGTATTTGAACCTAGTATCTCATTAAAGTCTAAATTTGATGGTCATATGGTTGTATTTAGATATTTTGTTATATAATAAAATTAAAATGTTAAGAAGATTGTACTATATAAAATAGAAGATTTCAAACACATTATATTTTTTTATAAAATTATTTTGATTTCATTTATATATTAGTTTTTTTAAATAAAAAAAATTATAATATTTGAAAGACGATTTCAAATAAATAAATGTCAAAAAAAATGTTTGACAAGCAAAATATGCCATCAAATTTAGGCCCTACATCCTACCTAAGTTTTAAATAATTTTCTTAGAACATTCACATAATCTTAAAGTAACTTAATTTCAAGTTTAAATATATTTTTAAAAGACTCAAATAGTTTGATTTTAAAAATTTATATTGAAACTACAATAAAAAAAAAATTGAAGTATTTTTATTGAATAATAATTTAATAGTTTTCTCTTCATTGAAGTTCTAGCCAAGCTTAGAACTAAGGATCGATATTGTAGTCTCTATTAATTAAGTGGTAGTAGAATATTGAGGGTGGTTGTTGTCAATTCTAAGAGAAGGATACTTTTAAAATGAGAGGTAATGGATATAATTTGCAAATGGCTAATCCAATCTTATATACAATTTAAAATAAGAGGTTATGCAAGTAGCTAATCCAATCTCTCATGCAATTTAAAACAAGAGATAATGGATATAATTTTCAATTGCTTAATTCAATCTTGCATACAATTTAAAAGGTGAGGTAATGAATATGACTTGCAAATGGCTAACTCAATCTTGCGTACATTCAAAAGAAGGGGTAATGGATATAACCTGCAAATGGCTAACTCAATCTTGTCTACAATTTAAAAGGAAATGTAATGGATATAATCTGCCAATGGTTAACCCATTCTTGCATACAGTTTAAAAAGAGAAATAACTTTGGATATAATTTGCAAATGGATAACCTACAAATGACTACCCTAATCTCGTAAACAATTTCAAAGAAGAGATAATACATATAACTTATAAATGACGAACTCGTTCTCGAATACTATTTAAAAGAAGAGATAATAAATCTAATCTAAAATGACTAACCCAATCTTACATATAACTTAAAAATAAATATAACCTGCAAATAACTAACCCAAATTTACATACAACATAAAATATCATTCTTAACAATAAAATTTTGTCACAAAGAAATTCACATGTTGCAAGACTAACTAGTGCCATTTTCTATTGTTGCTTTGAAACAAAGGACAAAACCATGAAATCTGTCAAAATAAGAATGTCTTTTACAAACGTTGAGGATTTCACAGACATTAACATATATTTATACACTTCAATACATAAATATAGAAATCTATAAACAAGGCTATCATGCATATACTATATAAAGCAGTGTCTTTTTAACTTTTCCATTGTATGGAAGCTCATAGCTTATACTGAACTGATCTGGATATTCTCTGCGCGTGCATCATCATTATTTGGCCAATACTATTGTTTTATATGTGATGGTTTTATACCCATTTACTGAACAGATTTCAAAACTAATGTCAAATACAAAAGACAGAGAAGTTACTTATCACATTGACTTTGGAAAAGCTTCAGAGAGAAATTTAGCTCCTGCCTTTTTATGTTGTGGGGGATCTGTGATAATAACCTTTGAGAGTCTCCAGATTAGTCTCATGTCTCATGTTGTCTTTTGGGTTTGGAATTATCAGAGAAATGATATCCCCTCATGTGATTAGTGCTTACACTTTTATATTAATAATTGCATTTAAATGTTCAATGCAGCTGCTTCTGGACACCTTCTCTTGGGGAGTGTAAGAATGTTTGGAGTTTTGCATCAGAATTTAGGAGGTTTGCCAGGAATGGATTACAAATTTTGTTTTCCTGTTCCTTCCCATTCACATGGGAATGTGGAGGTTATTTGACTGGAGTATGTAAAATATTTGTTCAAATGTAAATAGGACAAGAAAACTCCCACTACTTAATTAATTATGGAACTATTGTTATTATAAATCACTGAGGATAATAGTATTGTAAGGGAATAGAATCCCTTTTACATAGATCTAGGCTAATTAAATAAATGCAAACAATAAGTACTTAGAGTTAAGAATGTCTGATTATAATTAGTTTTAAAAATTAAATGTGAATGATAAGACATTAAGTTTAATGTATAGTGATAAAGAGTGATGTTGATGTTGCATATAATTGATTTATCAATATTGAGAAATTAATGTTTTTGAAGTGTACATTGTCTGAGATTTGGAATGGTTTTGGAATTCTCTATAGATTGGATTTTGTTAGGAAAATGAAGGTGTCTCAACTTTTGATTTTTCTTAGCATTGATTATTTAATTATTTAATATGATAATTATCTCATGTTGTCTTGTGAGTTATAACTTGCAGTTTTGATTTATGAGGACTCAAGTTGGAAATTATCATTTAGAGGTGGAGTTGTGCATGAAGGCATTTTCTATTTTTGTGTTGAGTTTGCATGGAATGTGAGTTTTGAAGGTGTAGTTATCTTTTGGCATGTGCAGATTTAGTGACAATTTGCAATTGTAATATTGCAAGTGGTGACAATTGGAAACTTACCATTATGCATGTGTAGTGGTTTTGGTACTTTCCATGTTGCATCTTCAACCTTTGGCATTCAATTTTAGAAATGTCTAATTAATGCATTGTAAGCTCCTATATATTGAACACTTGTATTTGGAGTTGGATGAGGAGAATTTTTCATTGTAGGGTTATGCTATCGGATTTCCTTCAAAAGAGCAAGATGTAGTCTCCATGTTAAGGTTGTGAGTCTACAATGTATTGTAACCGTATTGTTGTAAATCAATACATTGGTTTGATTCTTTAGAGTGTGAGATTTTTTACTCGAAAGGGTTTTGCCCGTGTATATCATGTTTTCTTCTCTTATGTTTATCTTTCTTCTATTCTTTATGTTCCTCATTCTTGAAATGTTTTACATGTTTTTATGTTGATAAAAATTTCCTAGATCTAGAACTACATCATCTTTCCTCTAAAGGTTAATGCATGGGAAATTAAACTATGTTTGTTTCTTCTTTAAGGCATAGTAGCATGTGCTTGTATCAGGTTGTTGAAATTTGATTTGTTTAATGAAACACAAGATACTAAAGGTGCATACTGGTTCTCAAAAGGTTTTTGGGTTCATCATTTTCTTTCATTGGGTATCAAACCAAGATCCATGATTTGTATGTGAGTTGCATGTACTTGCATGTGGGTTGCATGTGCTTGCATGTTTCTTTCATGTTTCTTTCATGTGTTGATTCATGGTGTTTAAGGTTCTGGATATTTCTTCTGTTATGATTTCTTAGCATGGCAAGCTTGAGGGAATCTATTTTGAAGGAATTGGTTGATTATTAATCCTTGTATGACTGGAAATTTTGCAATTGATCTCATTTTTTGGGAGACAGTGGGCATTTTGAAGAATGGAGAATATAGAGTTTTATGGAGTTGATTGTGTGGTTACATCTTATATGTTATTGATCTGGAGCTTCTATTTGACATTTTTTTATAATCCTCATGCATGGTGATGTTCTTACATTGTGTGGTCATATGCAGTATAGTATTCATGTTGGGTATCTATGTTTGGCTCCCTATTCACATGGAGAAACTTTTCTTGTTATGACTATGGCTTGATGTGCTTATGTTGGGTTCTTGGTTTTAGTCCTTGGCATTGGAAGGTACTGTTTTATTAACCCCGAATGCATGTAGGCTATGGAGTTGATCATTAGATTATCTAGAGGCTTTTGAAATAGTCTAATTATCTCTCAAATGCTTTTACATGATGGTGGTTGTGGAGTTGGCCTACAAATGGGCTTGGAGTTCCTGAACCTCTTCTTCCTTTTGGTTGTACTAGCATGTCTCAATTTCATGTTGATTGGAACTGAGGGTTTTTTATGGATTTTTCGTTTCAAAATCTATGGTTATGCATATCCATGTTACTCCATTCAAATAAAGGAGGGGTTAAAATTTATTCAAGCAAGAAGAAATACAAAGAAGGGCCATCAAACGGCCCTATCAAGATCCACTAAGTGATCCAACTGTTGAGACAAAACTATAGGTAATTGGTCTATCTCACAAATATTCCGGTTTTGCATCTGGTTAGAAGCCCATTTGGCTAGACAATCCACCACACCATTCCGCTCCCTAGGGATGTGAGTAAAACTAACAGACTCCAAAGAGTTACACAAATGAAGAATCTGGTTAACCACCAACACCAACCTCCAACTAACATCCTAAGAGTATTGTCGGGTCAACAAATGCACCACCACCCATGAGTCCGATTCACAAATGAGACGTCTCCAGCCAAGAGCACAAGCACAATCGACAACATACAAAATAGCTAAAGCCTCCATCAAATTATTGGTATGATGACCTTTGAACATCGAAAAAAAGAAATGAACAATCCCCATGCTATCTCTGTCCACACCACCAATGCCAACAGGACCAGGGTTACCGTGCAAAGACCTGTCCGTATTGATTTTCAGATTGCCTGGCGGAGGAGGAATCCACCTCCCTGCCCTATTGATCTTACGAAGAGGGTGTCTGCATCTCTTCCTCATGAACTTGTCACGTGGAGGCGAGAGATGGAGCCTAGTAAAACAATTAGCATCAGCAGGAACCATGGCCTCTGAAAGGTCACACTTTGCTGAAATTGTTTCCCCAAAAGAGTGAAGAATCTTCCACCACGGATGTTGGGACTCCAAAAACACGTCTTGAAAGATCCGACGATTCCTCTCCAACCAGATATGCCAAAGAATAAAGGAAGGACCAAGCGCCCAAGCAACTTGAAGAAAGGAGGTTTTGATAGGGGCCTTGCTCCACCTATCAAAGAACTCAGCCAAAGAGGTAGCATGCCAACAAGCTTGATTCCACACCTCCCACCACAAATGCCAAATATGTCTAGAAAAGGAACATTGGAAGAAGAGATGAGAGACACTCTCTTCGCTTGCACGACATAACACACAGAATGAGGGGCCCTGAAAACCCCGCTTGCATAAATTATCCCAAGTAAGACACCTATTGTGTGGCACCAACCATAAGAAAAAATTGCATTTGGGCCAAGAGAATTTGTACCAGACATGCTTCCATCAAGAAACCTGACTATCCCTGAAAGTCCGATGCACCAACTCACCATACCCAGCAGAAATGGAAAACTTGCCAGAAAAATCACTACTAGCCCAAGCTAGAACATCATTCCCATCCAAGGTAGTGTAGTCACGAGACTCCAGAATGTGAGCCAAATCAGCCCTAGCCTCCATAGAACCTCCAGGATGCTATTCAGAAGGAAGTTTCCATCGAAACCAGACAACCCGTCCACCATCAAGAGCAATATTATAATGACCAACAGTGTCCCAACCAGCAATAGGTAAAAATATCACAAAGGGGATGAAGGTGAGGATGAGAAGAGAGGATAGAAGGATGACCATCCCATGAATCGAGCCAAAAAAGAGCTTGTGATCCCAAATGACATATCTAGAAGAGACCGTTCTTAATCAAGTGAGCTCCAAGTTTCAAGGTATTCCAAAACATAGAGCCACTGCCATCCAAAGGAAAGTGAGGAACATCAAACACATTAGCATCCTTAAGATACTTAAGGGTGAGAATACGGGCCCAAATTTGATCTTGGCTAGAGCACCAACACCAATATAACTTAGCAACAAGAGCTTTCCCATTCAAGATTGCAGATCTTAAGCCAAGGCCACCCTCTTCCTTAGGCCGACACATAGTTTCCCACTTCACCAAACTCCATCTTGCAGACGATAAGTTACCATTCCAGAGAAATTGGTAGGAAAGAGCATCAAATTCCCGCAGAAAATACATAGGAGCAGCTTGAACAAAACACCTGTAGGTAGGAAGGGCTGGAATAACAGACTTCAGAAGAGTCAAGTGAGCAGCAGAAGATAACCAACGGTGAGTCCAATGATTCACCTTCTGGCGTAACTTGTCAAGCAAAATCTGCCAGGAGGACCGGGGATGTCTACCGATAGTGAGAGGGATGCCCAAATAAAGAAAGGGAAGAGTCCCAATCTGAAACCACAAAATGTCAGCAATACGCCATTGAATGGCCAAAGGAGTGTTGAAGAAGAAAATAGAAGATTTATGCTCATTAACTTTCTGACCAGAAGCAGCAAGGTAAATATCCAAGGCATGTCGAAAGGACTCAGCTTCCCTAAGATGATCCAAACCCATAAGCACAGTGTCATCCACGAATTGGAGATGTGAGAGTTGTGGTATGAGAATCAATAAAGTAGAATTCATAGCCCTAAGCATCTACTTACTATGAAGGGACTCCTGAACAACCTCCAATAGATCAAGATTGATGATATCCCAGAACTCCTGAAAAACTCAACCAGGAAACCATTTGGACCAGGACCTTTGCCTTTATTCATCCCAAACACAACCTCTTCCAGTTCCGACAATGAAATTGGACGAGTGAGAGAATCATTCATCGCATTGGTGATCAGAGAAGGAATGCAAGAGAGGACCATAGTCTCCTCCTTAGAAGCAGGGGGGGAATCTTCAGCAAAAAAGATCAGAGTAAAACTGACGAGCCTCCCGAGACATAGCCACCCGAGAGGAAATCTGTTGACCATTGGAAGTGACCAAAGAAGAGATAAATCCCTTATGACGCCGAGCCTACACCGAATGATGAAAAAAATCAATATTCCTATCCCTCTCCTGGAGCCAATCATTCTAAGCCTTTTGTTTCCAAAAAAAATCTTCATGAAGCTCCCACTCCTCCACATTCTGCATTGCCTAGGACTCAGCTCTTCCAAGAGTATCAGTGAAACCCCTATCATGGATTTGGCAGGTAACCACAACAAGACGGTCCAGAGCTTCCCTCTTCTTGGTCTGAAGGTGCCCAAAACAAAGCTTGTTCCATCTCCTAAGGTGATATTTAACATATTGGAGCTTTTTAACAAAGAAGTACATAGTTGTCTTGAAATCCGGGCCACCCTCTCTCCACCACTTGGCCACTAAATCATACAACGAGGAATCCTGAAGCCACATGAGCTGAAATTTGAAGGGAGGATTCTTAGGAACATCTGGATAAGAAGCAAAAAATTTAATGGGCCAATTATCAGAACCTCTCCAGTCCAAGATCTTCGAACTAGTAATCAATCCCCCACCAACCCAAAAACAAGAAACCAAAAACCTATCCAACCATTTAGAGATTGCTTCTTGACCAATCCTTCTATTGTTCCAAGTGAAAATCCCATTAGAGGGCTTTACATCAACTGAAGCAAGAGAATCCACCTAAGAACGAAAGAGATCTGAAGCAGGTCCTAACCTAGGAAAACCCCCTCTTTTCTCCTCCAAACTCAACACAGAATTAAAATCACATCCTAAAATCCAAGGCAAATAAGGGGAGCAAGAGCAAACATACCTTATATGCGCCCAAAGTTGGATTTTACCATGAATGTCAATTGGAGCATAAACATTAGAGATGATAATAGTCTCACCTGAAACTAAATCAAACACAACCATGGAGATAGAAGATTGACTAGAAATCCACCAAAGAGGAGAAATATTTTGCGGATTCCAAAAAAGGCTAAACCTCCAGAATTTCCTTGAGATCCAATGCACTGACACTGACCAAACCTCCAGTTTTGAGAAGCCAACTGAAGCATAACATCAACAAAAACCTTAGTCTCCTGAACACAGAAGATGTTCGGCGAATGAACTGCAACCAAATCGTGAATAGCTTGTTGACGAGAGGTGCTATTCAACCCCAACACATTCCAAGAGATAACAATCATGGAGGAGATTGAGAAAAGTGAGCATCAATGGGTTTAACCAACCCTGATTCCACCAATAAATCCCCAGTGACCTTAATCTTTTCTGAATCTGACTTGCGCCCTCTTGAAGAATTGTCAGAAGGACCTTTCTTAAGGAGGTGTTGGTGCAGACCCAAGCCTAGAGAAGACCCCTTAGCTGGATTAGAAGCTAACACCTCCCTAGCTAGGTCAGCCAACACAATATCATCTTGCCTTTGATCATTTAAAGCATTTTGTGGAGCTAGAACTTCCAAAACCTCCTGGCTAGAATCAAGAACCGACACAGCCGCCATATCCACATCAGCAACCATAGGAGTGATAGAAGGTGGAATTCCCTCTTCTAGGGCAGCGGTATCCAACACTTCAAAGCAGTTAAAACCCTCATCAACCTGGCGATCCTTGAAAGATCGCTTCAAGCCCCGACCCTTAGCCTTCGATTGAACTGGCATAAAACCATCCTTATCCTTGCTCGCAACACCCTCCTTCATTGGAGCTTTCCCCTTGTCTACAACACCCACCGATCGATCCGAAGGAGAAGGGGAATTAGTGGGGCGAGAATCTTTATGTTACTCCATTTTTTTGGCTTAACTATTATGTTTTTTTTACAAACTTGTGGGTCTTCCAGATAATAAGTGGATATGGGTTTGCATGGGTGTTAGTAAACACGGTGGGCTTGCAAGTTTTACACGGTTAATCAAAACTTGTTGTTTTGCAGATTTGCAGATGAACTGCTTTTCAGATTATGTTTTTGTTTGGGTATTTTTGGATGTAAGATAGTTGTAGGTTTGCATGTATGTTTCATGCATGTTTCGAGGAGGTTTTTAGCTTTCTTGTTGAGGAAATGTTGGTATATGGTTTACCATTGGTTATTTGTGGGTTGTGAAAAGGAGATATTTTATATTTTATAAGCTTTTGGACAACCTATTTCCTCTGAAGGTTTTACAGTTTTCCTATGTTCTTAAAGTTGTGGGTTTGTGTAGATCTGGAGTATTCACTTGTTTAGATGAAATATGTGTGATCTATTATTTTGGATATATAAAGTGTTTTTAGAGTTACATGGAGATTTTTTTTACAGGTTTTGCATGTTAATAAAAATCTATGGGTTGTAAATTTGTGGAAAATATTGTGTTTAGACTCTTAGAGTTTTCTGGATGAAGATAATTACAGATTTATAGGAATGCGTGATTAGTTGACTATTGTACTCATTTGTGGATTTATTTGACAAATTGGTTTGGTGGTGATCTAGTGTTTGATTCTTGAAATCTACATGTTGTCTTCTTTGATATCTCAGTTTTGCATGTTACTAATGTGATGATGAGTTTGCATGCTTCAGTGTTTTCGATCTACAAGTTATGCAGTTGTATGGATTGATCACCCATTTGGTTGTAGTGGGATGACTCGAATGTTGATTGTCTATATCCACAAGATTGATTCAATGTTGATGTAGAATTAATTAGTTGGCCTTATCCATGGTCATTAGTGCATTGGTATTTTTATTTGAGATGAGAGGATGGATGATGTTGAGTGCTTGGATAGTTAAATATGGAACTTGTAGCATATTTTTTATCTTCTTGGATTGGAGATCTTTGTGAACTATTTTTTGGTGTTGTTGAGATTTCATTTTATTGTGTTAGAGCCATGAAGGATCTTCATTAAGAAGATGATTATCATGATGTCATGTGTAGCTTGGTATCACAGTTCAATGGGAATTTTGGTAGTGACGTGGATTCATCACTTGGTGATGGATGATATTCTTTAGTGTTGCAGATGGATTTCTTAGATCATGTTGTTGTAGAAGGGTTATTTTGTTTTGTATGGACACTATTTAGAGATGGTTATCTTCATGTGAATGAAGATGTTGACATCTTGGTTAGCCATGGAGGATTCTTGGAGTCTTTTGTTGAGGTGTCATGTTTGTTCTTTTGACATGTTATCCTTGTTTGATAGGATGGTTATGTTATTATGTCATAATGTACTCTTGATTGCACATTAGAGTTATGGCATGATACAAGTGCATGATATGTTCATTGGAGCATATGATCTTCTTTGAGGAGATGTGAGATCATGTTGTCATGGTGTATTCCTGATTCTACAGTTGGGATATAACATTTATTTTGGTTGGTTCTTTTGGTATTGGGTGAATTGATCATTTTCTTGGGAGCTTCATGATGGTGCCATGTTGCATTTGGAGTTTAGCATGGATTGATTAGTTGTAGATGATCATGGATACCTGGAGACTTGGTGAGGTAGTTGCTGTGTTTCAGTAGAAAGTTTGAGGGGCCTTTCACCTGGATATGGATGCTAGTTCATGATGGACTTGAGAGGATGTTGTTCTTGGATAAAGTCTAGGAGACTTGGTATATCTTGGAGGAGCAATCTCATTTCCTACTCTTGGTCTACTTGGTAGATAATCATGTGAAATTTATAGCCCATGTTTTCATATGTATTATGTTTTATTCTTTGTATTCTCATAGAGACGAATCTTGAGTTATTCTTTCTAGTTTTGGAGGGTTCATTTGAGGAGTGTTTGGCATGTTAATCTCCTTGGGTATTTGTTTTTATTCATGAGATTTTTTTGGAGATGTTGGTGGGCATTTTTCCTGATATGTGAATGTTTTTTGAGTTTGATCTTCCTTGTTTAGAGAGAGGCTTACAACCATTTTGGTGACATGAGATATATATGTTTTATTTGATCTAATGAGATTGAACGTTTGGGTGTTGTTGAGGTTTTTCTTATGGGGTTACAAAGGATATCTTAGTTGGCATAGCTTGGCACTTTGAGGTGTTAGTAGAAGGACACGATTGGGATATGATTTACATGTTTTCCCTTTGTTCTATAGCTTCTTCTTGGAGGTTTGTAATCACATGGTTCAGTGTGGTGGACTTGGGAGATTTATGGTGACATGTTATAAAAGACTATGCAGCAATTTATGTTACATGTGTAGATCATTGTCGATTTCTCTTTGCTATTACTCGATTTATATAGCCACACTTTAGTATAAGTGTTTATTGGTAGACTTGGTATTCCATGTTCTATTTTTTCAGATTTTACATTACCCTTGTAGTGAGAGTTTTTGGATGTGTGTTTTCTTTATTAACATTTCTAACACATGGATCTTGTGATTGCAATTTATGGGTTGGATATGTTCTTAGTATAAGTTCTATTGATGTTTTGGTTACCTTTGAGGTATGGTAGATTGGATGGATTAAAATTTGTTGTGGGTGATATTTCTAGTCTTGTGGGTTTATCATTTAGATAAGGGAAACCTATTTTGGTTGTTGTTCTAACTAATGGTTTATTTTGTTCTCTAGAGGATTCTTTGGCTTCAAAATTATGTTATGGTTACGAGCTTGAATTTGGTTGAGCTTTTTTTTAGCGCGTGAGTATAGTGGAGTTGTGGCAATATTCTATTGTCTCTATTATCAGTTGGATTTGATGCTTGTTTTATTTAAATTAGTACATATACACCATGGCTCATTCCTTTCCTTTGGAGGATGGTATGAACTATTGACTAAGATGGTGGACATCTTGGATGTTGTTGCAAGTGTCTTGGTTGGAGCACAAGAGAATTGTTTGAGATTCATGTGATTGCATGTATGTTGTGATGATGTGTTTTCATAGGTTGACTCTCAACAATTAAATCATATTACTTCCATGAACTCTTCAAAGGTGTTTGACAAGTGGGAGAATGTTGGTAAAATAAAGGTGTCTCAACCTTTTATTTTTCTTAGCATTGATTATTTAATTATTTAATGTGATAATTATCTCATTTCGTCTTGTGAGTTACAACTTGCAGTTTCTATTTTTGAGGAGTCAAGTTGGAAGTTATCATTTATAGGTGGAGTTGTGTATGAAGGCATTTTCTATTTTTGTGTTGAGTTTGCATGGAATGTAATTTTTGGAGGTGCAATTATATTTTTCTAGGTGTAGGTTTTGCATGTGCAGGTTTAGTGACAATTGGTAGTTGCAATATTGCATGTGGTGGCAATTGGAAACTTATTGTTATGCATGTGTAGTGGTTTTGGAACTTTTCATGTTGCATCTTGAGCCATTGGCATTCAATTTTAGAAATGTTTTATTAATGCATTGTAAGCTCCTATATGTGGAGCACTTGTATTTTGGAGTTGGATGAGGGGAATTTTTCACTGCAGGGTTATGCTGTCAAGTTTCCTCCAAAAGAGAAATATGTAGTTTCCATATTAAGGTTGCAAGCCTACAATGTATTGTAATTGTATTGTTGAAGATTAATGCATTGGTTCGATTCTTTAGAGTGTGGGGTTTTTTACCCAAAAGGGTTTTCCCCATGTATATCATGTTTTCTTCTCTTCTATCTATATTTCTTCTATTCTTTGTTTTTCTCATTCTTGAAATGTTATTTTACATGTCGTTATGTTGTTGAAATTTTCCTAGATCTAGAACTCCATCATCTTTCCTCTAAGGTTAATGCATGGGAAATTAAATTGTGTTTGTTTCTGCTTTAAAGCATAGTAGAATGTGCTTGTATCAGGTTATTGAAATCTGATTTATTTAACAAAATATAAGATACTGAAGGTGCATATTGGTTCTCAGAAGGTTTCTTAAGTTCATCATTTCCTTTCAAACTTGATCTCTACAGAAGTGATCTAATGCATAAAATCACCCTCTAACTTGCAGGATTGATAAAATATACTATGAATTTCTATTTGGAAATTTGTCTCAACCTTGCTCTTAATGTTAATATTACAAAAGGTGTGATTTTCAAATATAAAATAGAAAAACTTAGTTTCTAACTATAGACTTATTTTTTGGCTAAAATAAAAATTATTAGTTGCTTGGCATCACCTTGAAGTTGTGCATGTTGTATAGATCTCTTTGAGTGGTTCAACTTAGAAAAATGAAACCCAATTGTTCCACCAAATCAAAAGTTATGTGCCTCAAAAAATTGTGTAATAAATGTAAAAATTTGTTAGATGTATAAAAGAATTGTAATGGGGACTTACACCTATCTACCAACCTATAATGTGTATTATGACACATCATAAGGCATATTTGATTGGAGGATAATTTGGACGCCATGTTTGGGTGGTTTTAGCTCATGGGCTTCGAAATACCATTTGATGGTTGTAGCTTTTGTGTCTTTTATATTAGATTCTTGAGATGGATTGGAGGGTAAAGTTTTGTAACAAACACAACCTTATAATAAGGAATTTAATTGGAATTTTAACCATTAAGTAAAATCTACTCATTCCATAAAAGTATGACATAAAAAATTTCTTTCAATAATTGGAAATTTGCAATTGCATAACTAATAACATAAGCATAGAATAATTAATTCATTTCACTTTTTGAACTAAAAGGAATAAACAAATTTTCCTTTTTACATTTTCTACATGAATGATTTCAAATAAATAACATAAACATTTGATATTTAAGGAACAAGGTCAGAAATCCATATCTAGATACTTTATTTCTTTCTCACAAGGCTCGACATGTCATATGCAAGAGGGAGAGCATCACCCAAGTGATTTACCTCCAACCACAGGCCAGTGGTCCCCCACACACCTTTCTAACTAGAAGTGGCCATGCCCTTTAATGATGGAAATAGTTAAGAACCCTCTAGTAATTGTCATCTAAAATTTTGTGTTGTGCCCTACTTAACCAATATTGTCAAACAACTATGTAGACCTTCCAACTATGAATGAAAAATCTTATTGTGTTAAGTATCTAGAACTTTGTGAACCAACAAGTGCAAGAAAAGGTTATTGCACTCACTTTGGCCAAAGTATTTATAATATATACAATTTCTACGTACGAGTGAAGTCGTTTGTTCATCCATCCTACTTGACTTAGAGATCTTTATCTAACCTATGGTTCAAAACACAATATAGACCAACTAGTTCTATTAATCTAAGGTTTATATTCATAAGAGCATACCCACTAAGGTGGTCAAAATGACTAGATTGTTATAACATCATGGACAATGAATTCCTCTGTTATGTTCCTATAACATCTAGGCCGGTCTAGTCTATTACCTCTAATTCAAGCCCTATCATAACCCATAAGGTTTACCATTCACCTATTCTTAGGATTTTTAGACAAATAATGATGACACTATGCCACCATCTTGATATACACATGGTCATTGAGAAATATTGACATTATGTCATATAAACATGGAAATTTCATTATTTGAGCTAAATAGAGGATTACTTCCTCTTATTCGTGTTTTAAAACTCCCATTAATAAGTCATAAGGATGGGTTCACAATTCATCATAATAGATGATGGGGTTTATGTTATGTAGTAACATCAAGATTACGAGCTACTAGATCATGTGCTCAAACCCCAAATTCTTATTACTCAATCAACATAACACACTATTTATTCTCATTTAGCTCTTTAAGAAATTACTCAGTAAAGTTAGTTATTTCCCTAGCATTTGAACCATATTACCTATTATGAACTCATATACAATAAACTATATTTAGAATACATAAAAGTATCTTTCATTCATATTTTTGAAGATATCAATACTTAAAATATCATTAATTAGTCTCCTATTTTCAAACTACATAAGCTCATTCTCTTAAAAATTTATAAGAAACTCTTTCTTTAAATATACTTAGCATTCTCATAATAAACTCTTTGATAAGAAGATAACAAGTTTGCAACAAGTAAAACATGCCTACAAATTCTGACTTTTAGCTGCTAATAAATCCTTCTTGTATGTTCTAGCTTGGAAATGCTCAAATACACTCCTTCAATTAGTTTAACAACTGCTTACTTGTTGTTCTCACCTTTATCTCGGATATTACAACTTCTAATTACTTTGAAATACTAACACACAGTTGCTACTTATTATCACTTCTTTAAAAACTGATTTTGCAAACTCTAAATACTTAAGATTAATAGACTCAACTATGTGCCTCTTTCATTATGCCTTTCAACAACCAAAAAAAGAGAAATCAACTAGTTTTTATCAGCAAAGCTTACTCGAATTAAATGCATTCCACTACTAAACAATATAGTGTCATATTTATGCTTGCAGAAAAAAAAAATTATTTTAAAACTACCTCTTAAAGAGGCTCAACCAGCTCATAGTTATGCCACGATTTGAAAGTTTAACATCCAATTTGCAGTATTTAATTTCTTTGAATGCATAGATATAGGCACCACTATGGTGATTATTTTAGACAACAATAAGAAGTTTTTTAAACCGGTTCATCGCCCCCTTTATGGCCACATTGGAGTGTGATCTTATAAAGCTTAATAATGTAGTTTGAAACATTAGCCAATGTTGGCTTGGTCGCCCCATTTTGGAGGGTTCAACCCTTTCCAAGGTTAGTTCTAAATGTTGAGTAAAGACTT
Organism: Sequoiadendron giganteum; assembly: GCA_007115665.2. NCBI lineage: Eukaryota > Viridiplantae > Streptophyta > Pinopsida > Cupressales > Cupressaceae > Sequoiadendron > Sequoiadendron giganteum. The sequence continues at coordinate 714,695,644 of CM021102.1, forward strand.
CATAACTATAGCTATCATGCCACTCTTTGGTTGTTCAAATTTTGTTAATTGCTAATTATAATGCTTTTAAATAGGAACATGAGCATTGAAAAATTTATGCTCAGGTTTGAATTTTAATTGTTGATTTTAAGGACCCTTATGGTGGTTGATTACTAAGTCAAACACCTTGATTCAAATCAGTTTTAAATAGCTATCACTTAGCTATGATATGCGGCTTTATTGAGAGGTCTTTAATATGGATTTTAATCCTCAAGAATATGTCAATATCATAAGCCTTTGATTGAGGATTTTTGCTTCTTGAAGAGCTTTAATTCATATCATCATTTCTTTGCAATATTTAAAAGATATGATAAATGTTTACTATTATATCATATATATATATATATATATATTCATGTGTATGATTATATATATATTAAATATCAATTACCATTGAATTGAATTGTATATACATATGCTCATATATCTTTACGTATAAATATATATATTTGTACATCTTTACACATATCCACATATATATTTATATATGTATATATATCAAAATCATAAAACTATTCAATCTTAATGCATACATATATATCGTAATATATATACAATTATTTCTATATACAAATATCATAATGAAGAGATCAATACTAATTCAATTTCGACAATAATAATATATAACGATTAATAGGGATTTTCACTCGCATGCAAAGTTGTAAAACTCTGCAATCCCGTGTAACATTGGAGTACTTTCAGGTTGTGGGTATCCTATTCGAAAGTAAACCTCTGGATTCTAGTCCTGCTTCCTATATGATTTTCTGATTATGGACTTAATAACTTGCTTGGAAAAGGGAAAAGACTGAAACTGGAAACTAAAATATTGTGATTCACTAAAAAGAAAATGACTTGCAGACCTAAACACGGCTAGGCTTCTCAAAAATTGTTAACACAACCTAATCTAGCATTTCACTCACATAATTAATTCATTAAAAGGCTCTGTTGAATCTCTCTCACACAAAGGAAAACAAGGTTTTCACAATCCAAAAGAAAAGATATACTTTACGAGCACAATTAATAACCTATAACAAATTGCCTTTTATGCACATGCAAAGGTAAGTGTGACAAAAATTTAAAGGTTTCTAAACAAAACACAATAAACTTGCATCAAATCACTGTAACACACAAGGCATCGGAAACTAAGAAGGGAAACATTCATTTTGACAAAACACTTAGAAGGAAATTCTGCAATAAACAATGTCTAATAACCTATAGAACTTGCTAAATATATTAATCTGAAACTGAAAATGAGTTACAAGAAACCCTCTTTGCAAAAGTTGCAAAGGCAAATAAAATCAAGAACTAGTGAAAAAATGACTAAGCCATTCACTATATACAAAAAGCCTCTCAAAGGCATGTAGATGAAACTGAAAGTCAACTCTGAGTGCCAAAATGATAACTCCAAAGTGAAATCTGAGCAGAAGCAAAAATCCTATAAAGAATAGGTAAACTCATGCAAAAATGAGTGAAACTCGGGCTCAAACTAGAGGTCAACTCATAGTTGACTCATGGGGAACCCGAACTGAACTGAAAACTCCGAACGTATGAGCTAAACCATCAGAGAACTGCCTTGTTTTTATCAACACGCCCATGCATGATCAAATTTCAACTCATAACTGTGTTTGCATTTAAAATAGTCTAATTAATTAAATAATTTATAGATTATCATTTAATTAATTAGCTTTACAAAATATCATGCAATACACAATTAGTCGAAAGGCCCCTCCATGAAATTTGATCGGCCACCTCACTACCACTTTATAGGCTCCATGCATATTATACAATATATGCCTTAGAATATAATTCCATTAACTACCCTTGCACATATTTCATCGGCCACCACAACACATAAGTAATATGCATAAGGTATATATTACAAGGTTTTACCCTTAGCATATATTTTATTGGCCACCTCCATGCATATATTACAAAGCATAATTACCTTAGTGGTCAAAGTCATGGGGAAAACAAAATACTTCATGATTAATTTCTAAAAAACTAATCAAAGAAATACTCGAGCTTGGCAAGGTAAATATTAGGTAACCCTAATCATTATGTCATTTGACTTGTCAATGAAGAAGCTTCGAGTAGAAGCTCTCATTGCTATGGCCACCACCAAGGGTTTCATAGGGGCTCTAATGGCAAAGATTTAGCACTTACAGTGGTATTTTTTGGCGTTTCCTGGAATATTTCTTGCTCTCTAGAGCACGGGTATGCAACTGCAACTTGATTTTCAGCTTTACCTATGATTTCTGTAGTGAAAAAACATGGTTATTCGCTTGATCCTTGTAGAAAATGGTGTCTCATGTGATAAAAATGCTTTCCCTGGCTTTATTCTATAATCTTTATGATAACAAATTATTTTTCTAAAAAAATTTCTAAGGTTTAAACTGTATAATGGCCATGTGCTTTTAATTGTAGCTTCCTATTTTATCTTCATGTATTACTTGCGTGAAACCCTTATCATTTTTGTATATTAGTTTATGATGGAAAACCCCATCTAGGTTTTGCATTTTTCCTATTGTGACTTGGTTGTGGCTTGTCCATCTTCTAGGTTTTCCATTTGATAGCACAAAAACTTGATTTGTTGGTCATGACTATCCTGTAGCTCCCTATTTGATCTTCATGTATTTTCAAAACTCTCCATTACTGTTACTTACCCCTACACCATCTAGACTTCAAAAGAACCTTGCCTTTTGAAAAAGAGATTGGCATACATCTATGGATATGAATGTTTCATCACAATCACAAAATAATTGGTTGTCTTGCTTGTATTTAACCTATCCATTGAAAATAATGTTCACCTAATGAAAAGCTATTGTTGTCCCTGCATTTACAGCACTTGAAGCTTTCATGGCAAATTGTCATTTTGCAAAAAATCATTATATGCCCCTACTCTAGCTTGATCTTTGCCCACTTATAACCATTATCTATCATTGCATCCATGGTCACTATCATACTTCCTTGTTGGAGAAGACTCTCCCTCTGAACCAACTAGTCAAACCCTTTCTTGCAGGAGATACACAATCACACATTCACCTTTGCCTTGTTAAAGTCTTTAAGATCAATGAAACCTCTTACCCTCTATACTGTCCTCGAATTTTTTAATCTTCTCATTTTGGAAATTGGCATCACCCCTATTCATTATTGAATACTTTATTATAGTGGAAAAACATGTACTCTCCATTTCAGACATCATAGTGCTTACATACCTTTTCATTATGCTTGGCAAATGATCATGTCGAAACCCTTTTCACATAATATCTTCAACTTTGTTGCAGTGCTATGAGACGGCTTTACGTTTATAGTAGTCGACATGCAACTCCAATATTAAATCACATGTGATTCAACATTATTTCTGAAGGAGTGGTTGACATCTCTTCTCCAACACACATCTTGAAAAGGCAACTTGTCATTGCATGCAAGTCGTTCATGAATAAAATGGACGATTTCAAACTTGATAGTCTTCAACTGTGGCCCGTCCTCACTATGGCAAGAGCCATCATGTCGTTTGCCATTGATTTTTGTTGTTTTATTAAGAAAATTTTGAATATTCAGAGCTCTTTAAATTACCAATATTCTCGAATGGAAACACAACAACTCATATTTAGGTTCGATGTTTTCAATGCAGCCCTCGATCTCTTCTCTTGTCGCCTTTAGATGACTAAAGGTTCGTTGTGGTGAAGTTGAGGATGGATCCTCTACTTTGATGACAGCAGAGCCTTCGATAATTTCTCCTCCAGATTAACTTTCCTCTTTCAAGCCCTCACCTACCTTGAACCTATCGTGACATCTCATGATACCATGTGAACACTTGATGTTTTGTATGTATGTACCATTATTCATGGGCTCTTCCTCAATGTTGCATGCATATTGAGCAATCTCATCACTTCCTTAAACTATAAGTCAAACACATAGTTCTCTTTGTCTTCCACGCTTCTTTCAGTCATCCCTTCTATTTATACAAAACCCTCATAATACCATTGGGTGCTCGACCTACCAAACAACATAAGGCAATCATTCATAGCTCACTATTTTTCATCTATTGTTGCAGCCTTAGTCCCCCTTGCTTTTGTTTAATGGGTTGATAGGTATATCACTTAAATACTGCCATTTAGACCTTGTTGTCCCCAATGACAGTCCTCTTCATTGCCAAGGATTGTATTTATTCATAAACTTGCCCCTAAAAGGTTATACTTCTAAAGATCAACTCTCGTTGTTTGATAATTCTTTTAAATGAAGAGTGACAAGCTGGGCTTTGTATGATGTTTCCACCATAGTAATATGAGGATTGCTGCTATGATTTTCTTTTGTGACAATAGTCATACTTTATGGTTGATCTTGATATGATTTTCTCATGTAACAGATTTAAGTGAAGCAACATTTTATTGTTTCCTATCTTCTCCCTCCTAAAATAGCATGTTGGGCTCTACCCTTGTGGGAGCCACATTTTACACCACATGTTAAAACTCAAACAATGAATCAACTACATGACTTTTCCTATACCTGCACAGTGAACAAACATATTAGTAAAATAATTGAAGTTGAAAGCTTCCATTGAACTTTATGCCTTATGATCATATGCCTTCCTACTTGTAGTCTTTTGATGAATGCCTAATTGAACGTGTATTACATCTATGTTGGTAATGTAGGCATAAGGTAGGACGTGATTCGTCATTGCTCTAACACCACCTTTTTACAATCTTGCAGATGTATTTGGAGCTTGGATCTGCTGCAACCTAGAGACATGACAACTAAAGACTTCAAGTGTAGCGATGATTTGTCATTCCAGGCAATGGTGAATCACCTTCTCTCTTATACCTATATTATCTTCAGTTGTGTTGTGCACATTTCTTTTTTTGTATTCATTATTTGATTATGAAAATCAAATTAAGCTACTTCCACGGCTTGTGTGGGACTTTGGTTTGTACAATATGAATAAAACAACAAACATTATGCAATTTCATGATTTTTCTATTACAATTAGTTGCATAATAATACTGAAAATTCAAGAGTAATCAGATTTTTTCCAGCAATGAATACTTAGTAGAAAATTTTGTAATCACTTGTGTACCTTTAATGATGAATGCAATTCAGCTCTACCTGTTTTGAGTTGTAGCTAAAAATAGGTAACAATTTGGTGACCTCTACAAAGTGTTTGCCTGTTAAACACCATAGACCAGTTGTCTTGCATATTCATTGGGCATGGAGTCTGTTTTTGTCCTGCTTTGACTCAAAAAAACTTGTAACTCAGCTGTAAACCATACAAACTGAAAGAAACTACTAGAACTCTATTTAAGACAAAGTTAGAAAACCCTATGCAATAACTGCACTTTATTGAAAGCAAAACAATACTGAAATGAAAACGTGCTTTGGGGCACTTATTGAAATCATAACTGAAAATACTCTACTATGTACAATTGCAATTTTGATGCTTAATAGCATTGTTTGAGATGAATCTCGTTGATGGGGATTGGAAACACCTCTCCATCCAACCTTGAGAGTTGGAAAGCATTATGTTCTTTCCAGTGATAACTTTAAGAAACCCCCCTCAAAAAAAGATTAAAATCCTAGCGAATCTTTCATTTTTTGAGGAAAAAAAATTAATTTCTATTGGCAAAACTTTCCTTTTTTTTGAAAAAAATGTTAGTTTTATTGGCAATTTTTTTACATCACTAAAATTTTGTGGAAAATTTTGGTGAATCTTGAAAAATAATAGGAAAATACATTAATTATGATGGCGAATCTATCCAATCTAAAAATAATTCTCATGGAAAAGTAGGGGCCCGAGGGTGGAAATTATCGATGAGTTGAAGGGGTAGACTATTATATTTACTTTCTACCATTGTTTTATAATATAATATAATGGCCCTCATTAAATTCTACAAGGTAAAATGTAACCATGATCTATAATTCTCATGGGGGCTCAAAACTGCTTTTAGATCATTGGTCTAACAACCCTTGTTGTACACGATAAGGTGAAATTTACCCACAATCTATAATGCTCGTGATACCCAGAATTGTGGGCCCCATGAGCATTATAGATCATGTGTACATTTTACCTCGTGGAATATAACAAGGGCCATTAGATTATATTTAAATCAATGGTGGAAACTAAAGATTAGAAATATGGTCCTAAAGCAACTAATAGTTATGATATACTATCGGTGAATTAATATAGATTTCTCCAATAATTTATAAAATTAAGGCGAATCTGATCTAATCATGTATCGAATATTGTGGCAAATTTTTGAGTTAGATTTTTTAATAAAATAAATTATTTGGCGATTTAAATAAAAGACTATAATAATTTTTTGTAAAAATGTGGCGATTCGAGTCACATTGTAGCTCGAACTATTAGCCAATTTTGGATTCCCAAATTTTAACTATTAGCCAATTAACGAATATTAGCCACTAAAAAAATCACTGGTTCTTTCTTTTCTGTGATAATGTAGGGGTCATCCCACATGGCATCAAACTTGGTATGTTTTACGAGTTTGCTCTTTAACTCATCCCATTTGAAGACTAAGTCACCCTTATTGAAGACTCTTGCTATTTCTTTCCTATCAAATGTTTTCTTAATCTAAGAATGATGGATTTGGAGATTCCTGAAAGCTTATTTTCTGGTTTCTTCCAACTCTATCAATTGAGCAAGCCTGACTTGCATTGGTTGCTCCTCAAGTAACTCCAGTTCTTTTATGTAGCTCAAAGGGTAACTCTATTGAAATAGGCAACTTGGCCTCTTTGTCGTAAACCAAAACATATGGTGAAAATCCTGTTGATCATTTTGGTGTAACTCTATCAACCCAAAGGGCTAATTTAAGTTTGTCATTCCATGACCTTTGATTATCCTCAATAGTCTTTTTTATGATCTTAATCAGATTCTTATTTGTTGATTCAGCCTATACATTACCTTGGGGGTAATAATTGGATGAAGTATTCAGAAAAATGTTATTCTTTATTAACCAATCTGAAACTCTCAAAACAACAAAGGCCAATGCATTATCAGAAATAATTGAATCAAGTGTACCAAACCTGGAAACTAAGTCCTGATATAAATTCAAAACAGATGTTTCATTTGCATCTTTCAAAGAAACTGCTTCAATCCATTTTGTAAAGTAATTTGTTGTTGTAAGAATCCATTTGTGACCTGCACTTGATGGTGGGTTAATTGGACCAATGAATTCAAGTCCCCACTTCCCAAATGGTTGTTCAACCTAAATTGGATTCAGGGGTAGGGCTGTAAGCTTTTGTTTTCCTACAAACAATAAATATTTACTGCACTTTCTCACATAGGCATGAGCATCCATGAACAAATCTAGCCAATAATATCTTGCTCTCATTATTTTTAGAGTTGTAGTACATGGTGCAAAGTGACCTCCAACAAGTCCATCATGGAATTCCTCGAGAATTCTTTCAATCTAATTTGGGTAAACACATATGAGGAATACTCCATTGAAGTCCTTTTTATAAAGAACACCATCTATTTCAGCATATGGAATTGCTTGTAATCTGTAATATCTTCATTTTGATTTTGTCCATACCTTTTGGACAATCTCTAGTATGCAAGTAATGAATCATTTGATGGATCCAATCAATTGAAGTAGCTGTAATAACAAGCTCTTCTTCAAAATTTAGAATTGTAGTGACTTCTTCATTGTTGTACTCTTTATTTTCTGCAAGTTGCTCGCAAAGCCCCTTACCTCTAACAAGCTTGGTAACCTTTATGTTGATGCCATATTCCATGACTTTGGTTATCCAGCCTGCTCTCTTGTTGTTAATATCCTTACTTAGCATAAATTCTTTGACTGTTGGGTGAGCTACTAGCAGATGTATTTTATTATTAGACATCATATGTTTGAACTTCTTGAGACTTCTCACTATAGCAAGAACATGCCTCTCAACAAATGAATACCTCATTTCATAACCATGCAAGACTTGACTAAAAAATGCAATGGGTTGTTCAAGTCCTTGATCATTCTGTTGGCATAACATGGCAGAAATTGTGTCAACACTACCAAATGCATACAATATAAAATCTTTGTCAATGTTTGGATTTATAAGTGTTGGGGTTGCTGCAAGTGCCTCTTTAATCTACTCAAAACTATTCTTACCCTCCTTTGTCCAGCTGAACTGCATGTTCTTCTTTATCATGGTTGTGAGAGGTTGCAACAATGCTGCAATGTTAGGAATAAATCTCCTAATGAAGTTTATTCTTCCTAAGAAACTTTACAAACCTTTTTTGTGAGTAGGAAGTGGCAATGCCAGAATGGCTGCAATATGTTCTGGATCAATAGAAATACCATCTTTAGAAACAATGTAACCCAAAAGTTTACCTTCGTGAACAACAAAAATGTTTTTCTTTCGATTCAAAGAAACTCCATACTCTCTGCATCTCTCAAAAATCTATCTAAGATGACCAAAATTTTCACTAGCATTCCGTGAGAAAATAGTGATATCATCTAAGTAGACAAGAACAAAATTGTTTATCAAACCTTGGAGAGCCATATCCATTGATCTTTGAAAGGTTGCTCCTGTGTTTGACAATCCAAATGGAATTTTTCTGTAAGCCATTGTACCCCACTTGGTGGTAAAGGTCGTCTTATACTGGTCTTCCTCTTTAACCAATATCTGGTTATAACCTAAATATCCATCTAGCAATGAGAACCTTTCTAATCCTGAAATAACCTATAGTATTTGCTGCATTGAAGGCAATGGATAGTGATCTTTGAGTGAAGCTCTATTTAGATCACAAAAATCAACGCACAACCTTATCTCTCCATTCTTCTTTCTGACGAGCACCAAGTTTGAAACCCAAGAAGTGTGCTTGATTGGAAATATAATACTACCTTCAATCAGCTTGTTCAATTTTGTCTTCATCGGGTGTTCTATCTTCGGATTCAGGGGCATCTGCTTCTGTCTTACTGGTTTTGTGTTGGGTTCCAACTCAATGGTATATTGAGCTAACTCAGGGTTGAAACCCTTTAGATCTCCATATTCCCAAGCAAAAATTTCATTGAATTCTTGGCAAAGCAAGACAAAGGCTTGTTGTTCTGTTTTGGTACAGACTTTGCCAAGCTTAAGGAGCTTGTCTTTGAATATCTCTATTAGTTTGTAGTGCTCCTGCTTCACCATAATGTTGGATTTATCTCTTCTAACCTGATCGTCAATGTTGAAGATGGATTCAAGGGTTACCAAACCCTTTGGTAGCTTATTAGATTTTAATTGCATGATTTGATCATCATATTGTTGATCAAACTTTCATTGGTTTCTAGCAGAAAACTCTACTTCTTCCATCAAAAAGTAGATTATCTGCTCATCAGTGTCAAAAATCTGCCAACTCACATTATTATCAAGTATTGACGATCTAACAACTACTTTCACATATTTTTGCACTTTGACATTATGGATTTCAGTTGGAATGTCGAACTGTGATCCTATGGCAACAAGTTGCTTGTTCTAATTTCTTGGTACTGATAGAAGATTAAATGCATCAAACTCCGCAATTAAGTCCCAAACCCAGTGTTTATACAATTTCAGCAAATCATTTTTTGTTAAATTCAGATTTCTAACCTGATTTTCTATCAATTCAGAATCACCAAACACCTGTAAGCACTTAATTTTTCTTTTTCTAGCCCATTCTAAACCATGTATCAATGCTTCATACTCGGAAAAATTATTAGAACAACTAAAAGTTGAGTAGTACCTGTCTCCTTTAGGTGAAATGACCATTGCTCCTCCACTAGCACCTATCTTACTCCTTGAACCATCAAAAAACACCTTCCAAAGTTGGTTAAATTGTTGATCAAGCTACACTTTATCTTTAATCAGATTTGGGATAGTTACATCAGGCTCGTGAATCATGTAAATTCCCAAACCTACTTCATCCATGAGATTGAATGGATCAATCTCATGATTCTCGGCAGCCCACTCATCTAAATTTATGTCGGGTATACCTCTATAGGTACAGTGGGGTCGAGGTTCATGGTTTAATCCTCCTGATCATGGAAAAATAAGTTTGTCTTTATGGGATTTGCAACATAAGGCTCAATATGGTCTTTGGCATGTGGTTCTGACTTACTTGTGACTCTAGTACTATATTTGGTTTTGAAGAACATGTGTGACCAATCTAATGACAAATAACCACCTAATTTTGCAATGAAATCTCTAGATAGGCAAATGGAAAAATAAGGTGGGAGATCTATAATATAGATGTCTTGTGGAATTGAAAAGTTCAAACAAGCATGTAGAGTGAGAGATAGACTCTTAATAACTCCTACAAACTTAATTGTTGTGCCATCTAATTGAACTACCCCTTTTGACAATGGTTCATATTCAAGTCCTAACTTATCTACCAGTTGTTTAGGCATAATTGAGCTACTTGCTCCTAAATCTATCATGCAATTATGCACTTTACTATCACCAATAATAAAACTAACATAAAAGGGTGGTGGTTTTACCTCTTGAGTTGGTTGCTCCTTCTTGTGGTCTGAACTATTTGCAAGAACTCTTGGTTCTTTTTTAATAGACTCATCAGAAATGGATATCTTATGTAGATCCTCTTGCAAGCTTTCTTTCTGCCTAGGAAGATGCAAAGTAGCTAACATGGTCATGGCGATAGTGGCCTTCTTCATATGATCAACGATATTGAAAGTCGAGGAACTAACCTTGTGTTATACTTTCAGAAAAGCAGCTTTCTTCTACACTTGAACTGGCTAAGCTCTCAGTTGTTCCTTAGCAAGTTCAGCTTGTTTCTACTGCTCTTTAGCAGGTTTAGGTTGTCCTCTTGGTATAATTTGAACATTGCGTGAAGAAGAGGGTTGTGGCTTCTCTTTTTAAGTTGTAGAAGTCTGATTTTTCTATGGAACAGCTTGTTGTTTGTCTTTTTTTGCCTGTTGTTTTTCAGGAGTAGCTTGTTGTTTCAGATCATTTCTCTTTTCTTGGACCTCATATTTATTGCAATAGAAGTGTCTGACTGATTTTTTCCTTGTATCTAATTTACTTTGCAAAACTCATTCCCTTGCCAGTTCATCATGGCAACATCTTCATTATTTTTTTGCATTTCATCACCCTACTAATCATTATTTTCTTTGGTTGTATTTTCCGCAGTAGCATAATTTCTTTGTACCATCAGGGCCTAATTAATTACTTTGTTCATGCATGTGGCCTGATTATGAGGCTGATTAAACGGATAACACCATACATAATCTTGTGTCAAATTATTCTTCACAAGTACAAGTTCTTTTGAAGAGTTGGTAGCATTCTGATTGTATTGTGGTCTGGGATTGAAATTCCTTCACCGTCCTTGATTGTCTACCTGATAAGGTGGTCTATTAGGCTGGAATGGTGCTTGGTAAGGCTTGAAATTCTAACCTTGTTTCCTCTTAAGACTCACTAATTCATTACTAACTTTATGCAATAAATTTTCCATCTCCTACTGAGTACCCCTAAGCTCTTGAAAATATGATTATGCTAGAAAAGAATTATTTTGAGTGATTGGTTGATAGCCTAAGGCTGGTTCAATTGGAAGTGGGGCAATAGGAGGTATATGAATGGGCATCAAAGGGTGAATATCTGGGAAAATTGGCATAGGAGGACTTGGTGAAATTTTACCAGCCCGTGTAAGGTTTTTTTCAGCTCTAATAGCAATGACATATGTTGTTGGTAATGTTAATCCACCCATTGGTTTTATTATTAAGGCAATATCACTATTTAAGGCTCTGAGATAATAAAGAAAAGCATGATCATGTGTCAACCTTATCATTGTTGGAATTCTATTCCATGTCTTTTAAAACCTGAAATTAAATCAAACATATGTTCTTGTGAGGCTCTTTTGATAGTCATCATTTTCTCCACCAAAGAGAGGTTATCTGATTTGTCTGAAAACTGCTTATTTAACTTATCTCACATATCATACCATGTTGCAACTGAATTTACTGGTAATCCAAAGGACCACTGAAGCGATTTTCTTTTGAATGAATCCATTAATAACCTCAATGCCACATTCTCCTGAGTCACATGATGAACTCCACAAAGTGAAGCTACATCTCTTATATGTTTGATTGGCGTAGTCTGCTCTTCAGTAGTAAAAAAGGGTAGAATTTTGAGTGCAACAACTGGTATATCATCATGTTGAGCCTAATTCAATGGGTTGCCCCCATTAAATGGTACAAATGCATGTGCTCTATCCATTGGAGTTGTTGGTATTCTAATATTTATGACTTGCAAAATTGATACAGGACATATCGGAAACATTGAAACTGAAAGTATAGTGAAACTCAGTGAACCTCTTGAAGGCGAATCCGATATTCTAAAACTTGGTGAAGCTGAATGTGAACTTGGTTGCCTTGTTGATGGTCCACCTCTCCTTCTTGGTGAAGATACTACTGATTCTACTCTAAAAATAGAAGAAACTGATTTATTTCTCGAAGGCCTACCAGGTGTTCTCTTGGGTTTTCTTCCTCTTCTCTTTGGTGAAGACAGCTGTAAGTATTCAAACGGAGAAGAAATTATTCTTATCTGAACATTTCTCATAAGCTACTCGCACTTGATCTGCTCGAAATTGAGAATGGAGTCATTAGGTATATGAAACTTTAACCTCTGAAAGGCTAAAGTATTGTTGTATATACCAAAACAACGGCTTGAAACTGTTGAATTTTTAATCTAAACTATGATTTAGATTCCCACCGGGCGTGCCAAAAATTGTTATCATGGGGATTTGCACCCGCATGCAAAGTTGTAAAACTCTACAATCCTATGTAACATTGGAGTACTTTCAAGTTGTGGGTATCCTATTTGAAAGTAAACCTCCGAATTATAAGCCAGCTTCCTATATGGTTTTCTGATTATGGACTCAATAACTTTCTTGGAAAAGGGAAAATACTGAAATTGATATGAAACTAGAAACTAGAATGTTCTGATTCGCTGAAAAGAAAATGACTTGTAGACCTAAACACATTTAGGCTTCTCAAAACCTGTTAACACAACCTAATTTGGGCATTTCACTCACATAATTAATTCATTAAAAGGCTTTGTTGAATCTCTATCTCAAAAAGGAAAACAATATTTTCATAATCCAAAAGAAAAGATATACTTTACGAGCACAATTAATAACCTATAACAACTACTTTTTATGCACATGCAAAGGTAAGTGAGACAAAAATTTAAAGGTTTCTAAACAAAACACAATAAACTTGCATCAAATCATCGTAACACACAAGGCATCAAAAACTAAGAAGGGAAACATTTGTTTTGACAAAACACTTAGAAGGAAATTTTGCAATAAACAATGTCTAATAAACTATAGAACCTGTTGAATATATTAATCTGAAACTGAAAATGAGTTACAAGAAATCCTCTTTGCAAAAGTTCCAAAGGCAAATGAAATCAAGAACTAGTGAAAAAATGACTTTCATTCACTATATACAAAAAGCATCTCAAAGGCATGTAGATGAAACTAAAAGTCAACTCTAAGTGCCAAAATGATAACTCCAAATTGAAATCTAAGCAGAAGAAAAAATATTGAAAAGAAGAGCTCAAACTCATGCAAAAAATGAGTGAAACTCAGGCTCAAACTCGAGGTCAGATCATAGTTGACTCATGGGGCACCCGAACTGAATTGAAAACTTTGAACGTATGAGCTAAACCATCAGAGAACTGCCTTGTTTTTACCAACTCGCTCATGCATGATCGAATTTCAACTCATAATTGTGTTTTCATTTAAAATAGTCTAATTAATTAAATTATTTATAGATTATCATTTAATTAATTTTCTTTACAAAATATCATGCAATACACAATTAGACGAAAGGCCCCTCCATGCAATTTGATCGGCCACATCACTACCACTTTATGGGCTCCATGCATATTATACAATATATGCCTTAGAATATAATTCCATTAACTACCCTTGCACATATTTCATCGGCCACCACAACACATAAGTAATATGCATAAGGTATATATTACAAGGTTTTACCCTTATCATATATTTTATTGGCCACCTCCATGCATATATTACAAGGCATAATTACCTTGGTGGTTAAACCCATGGGGAAAACAAAAGACATGATGATTAATTTCTAAAATACTAATCAAACAAATACTCAAGCTTCGCAGGGTAAAGATTAGGTAACCCTAATCATTGTCATTTGACTTGTCGATGAAGAAGCTTCAAGTAGAAGCTCTCGTTGATGTGGCTGCCACCAAGGGTTTCATAGGGGCTCTAATGGCGAAGATTTAGCACTTACAGTGGTATTTTTTGGCATTTCCTAGAAGATTTCTTGCTTTCTAGAGCGCAGGTATGCAACTGCAACTTGATTTTCAACTTTACCTATGATTTTTGTAGTGAAAAAACACGGTTATTCTCTTTTTTTTGGTAGAAAATGGTGTCTCCTATGATAAAAATTATTTCCCTAGCTTTATTCTATAATTTTTATGATAAAAAAATGTTTTCCTGAAATTTTTTCTAAGGTTTAAACTATATAATGGTCGCGTGCTTTTAACCATAGCTTCTTATTTGATCTTCATGTATTATTGGCATGAAACCCTTATCATTTTTGTATTTGAGTTTCTGATGGAAAACCTCATCTGGATTTCGCATTTTCCCTACTATGACTTGGTCATGGCTTGTCCATCTTCTAGGTTTTCCATTTGATAGCATGAAAACTTGATTTGTTGTCCACGACTATCCTATAGCTCCCTATTTGATCTTCATGTATTTTCAAAACTATCAATTACTGTTACTTACCCCTACACCATCCAGACTTCAAAAGAACCCTGCCTTTTGAAAAAGAGATTGGCATACATGTATGGATATGAATGTTTCATCATAGTCACAAAAGAATTGACTATCTTGCTTGTATTTAACCTATCCACTGAAAAGAAGGTTGACCTAATGAAAAGCTACTATTGTCCCTGCATTTATAGCACTTGAAGCTTTCATGGAAAATTTTCATTTTGCAAAATATCATTATCTGGCCTTGCTCTAGCTTGATCTTTGCCCACTTATAACCATTATCTATCATTGCATCCATGGTCGCTATCATACTTCCTTGTTGGAGAAGACTCTCCCTCTGAACCAACTATTCAAACCCTATTCTTGCAGGAGATACACAATCACACATTCACCTTTGCCTTGTTAAAGTCTTTAAGATCAATGAAACCTCTTATCCTCTATATTGTCCTTGAATTTTTTAATCTTCTCATTTTGGAAATTGGAATCACACCTATTCATTATTGAATACTCTTTTATAGGGGAAAAACATGTATTCTCCATTTAAGACATCATAATGCTTATATACCTTTTCATTCTGCTTGGAAAATTATCATGTTGAAACCCTTTGCATGCACTATCTTCAACTCTGTTGTAATGCTATGAGACGGCTTTATGTTTATAGTAGTCGACATGCAACTCTAGTATTAAATCACACGTGCTTCAACATTATTTCTGAAGGAGTGGTTGACATCTCTTCTCCAACACACGCCTTGATAAGGCAAATTTTCATTGCATGCAAGTTGTTCATGAATAAAATGGATGATTTCAAACTTGATAGTCTTTGACTATGGCACATCCTCACTATGGCAAGAGCCATCATGTCATCTATCATTGATTGTTGTTGGTTTATTAAGAATGTTTTTAATATTCAGAGCTCTTTAAATTACCAGTATTCTCCAATGCAAACACAATAACTCTTATTCAGGTTCGGTGTTTTCAATGCAGCCCTTAATCTCTCCTCCTGTCGCCTTTAGATGACTAAAGATTCATTGTGGTGAAGTTGAGGATGGATCCTCTACTTTAATGATAGCAGAGCCTTCAATAATTTCTCCTCCAGATTAACTTACCTCTTTCAGGCCCTCACCTACCTTGAACCTATCATGACATCTCATGATACCATGTGAACACTTGATGTTTTGTATGTCTCTACCATTAGTCATGGGCTCTTCCTCATTTTTGCATGCATATTGAGCAATCTGATCACTTCCTTAAACTATAAGTCAAACACATAGTTCTCTTTGTCTTCCATGCTTCTTTCAGTCATCCCTTTTGTTTATACAAAACCCTCATAATACCATTGGGTGCTTGACTTGCCAAACATAATAAGGCAATCATTCATAGCTCACTATTTTTCATCTATTGTTGTAGCCTTAGTCCCCCTTGCTTTTTTTTAATAGGGTGACAGGTCTATCACTTAAATACTACCATTTAGACCTTGTTGTCCCCAATGGCAGTCCTCTTCATTGCCAAGGACTGTATTTATTCAGAAACTTGCCCCTAAAATGTTATACATCTGAAGATCAACTCTCACTATTTGATAATTCTTTTAAATGAAGAGTGACAAGCTAGGCTTTGTATGATGTTTCCACCATAGTAATATGAGGATTGCTCCTATGATTTTCTTTTGTGACAACAATCATACTATATGGTTGATCTTGATATGATGTTCTCATGTAACAGATTTAAGTGAAGCAACCTTTTATTGTTTCCTATCTTCTCCCTCCTGAAATAGCATGTTGGGATCTACCCTTGTGGGAGCCACATTTTACACCACATGTTAAAACTCAAACAATGAATCAGCTACATTAATTTTCCTATACTTGCATAGTGAACAAACATATTAGTAAAATAATTGAAGCTGAAAGCTTCCGTTGAACTTTATGTCTTTTGATCATATGCCTTCCTGCTTGATTTAGTATTTTGATGAATGCCTAATTGAATGTGTGTTACATCTTTGTTGGTAATGTAGGCATGAGGTAGGACGTGATTCGCCATTTCTCTAACACCACCTTTTTACAATCTTGCAGATGAATTCGGAGCTCAGAGCTGCTGCAACCTAGAGACACGACAACTGAAGACTTCAAGTGTAGCGATGATTCATCATTCCAGGCAATGACGAGTCACCTTCTCTCTTATACCTATATTATCTTCAGTTGTGTTATGCACATTTCTTTTTTTGTATTCATTATTTGATTATGAAAATTAAATTAAGCTACTCCCATGACTTGTGTGGAACTTTGGTTTGTATAATATGAATAAAACAACAAACATTATGCAATTTCATGATTTTTCTGTTACAATTAGTTGCATAATAATACTGAAAATTCAAGAGTAATCATATTTTTTCCAAAAATGAATACTTAGTAGAAAATTTTGTAACCATTTGTGTACCTTTAATGATGAATCCAATTCAGCTCTACCTGTTTTGCATTGTAGCTAAAAATAGGTAACAATATATATATATACCGAATATCGACTACCATTGAATTGTATATACATATGCTCATATACCTTTACGTATGAATATATATATATATATATGTACATATTTATACATACCCACATATATATTTATATATGTATATATATCAAAACCATAAAACTATTTGATCTTAATGCATACACATATATCGTAATATATATACAAATATCATAATGAAGAGATTGATACTAATTCAATTTCGATAATAATAATATATAATGATTAATACGGTAATAAATAAATACTAATAGTCCTGTAGATTTCTATAAGGGAAACTAAGACGAATTTGACTTAGGTTAACTTACCCAAGAGACACACTTAGATCAAAACTTACTCATATTCAAAAATATCCAAAACCTGACCTAGGCATAGAAAGTGAACTTGGATGGCATTATTATCATGCCCTTATCCGTACCCTTCTCCCAGATGATACTCTATATCTCCCTCTAGAGAGCGTAAAATCCTTCTTGCATATCCACTTAGAATAACAAACATATAGTTAGCCATAACATTTTTATTGCATCTATAGCATACATGTTCATCAATATTTCAATTGAATGCATACAACCATTATATCACATATAATTCATCATAGCTTTCATCATTCAAAGTTTCATAATTATGTAAATCATTTATTCATTTACATAAGGTGAAAAGGAAATTATAATTCAAAGATGGGGTGTAACATATTCTCCCCTTAAGAACCATCATCCTCGATGATTTAAAGTATTATAACATATATCAAATTAATTAAAAAGTTTCAATCTTTATTTTCAAATTCAAGAAAAAGATGGGGAATTTTTTGTTTGATCTCCTAGTATTCTTCCCATGTGGCACCGTCCTTGGCATATTGGTCCCAATAGACCTTGCATTGCATCACCTCTTTATTACGCAGGTGGAGCCTGCACATTTTGAGCACCTTGAGAGGCTCGATCATGACCACGCCTGGGTCCTAAACCTAAAGTGCATTCCAATAAATTATATGATTATTTCTTGGAATATATTTCTTAAGATAGGAAACATAAAATACATTATGCATTCTAGCAAGAGCGGGTGGTAGAGAAATTTTGTAGACAACTAGGTTAATTTCCTCAAGAACTTCAAAGGGACCCACATAACGTGGAGCTAACTTGGAAGACTTACCAAACTTGATTGCACTCTTTTGAGGTTTGACTCTCAACAAAAAAAATTCTCCTACTAAGAAATGTCTAGGTACACATTTGGCATTAGCATAACTCTTTTGTCTATCATTGGCTTCTTCTAGCCTTTTCTTGATCAAACTAACATATTCTTCCATTTTCGAAAGCATTTCTAATCCAAGGCTTATCCCATCTTATAGGAGTTTAGCACTTTCTTCTATATAATGCTTCAAATGGGGTCATCTTAATTATGGAATGATAGGAATTATAATATGAAAACTCTACAAGCGGAAGGAAATCCTCCCACTTGTATTGTTGATCCATGCAATACACTCTTAATATATCATCTAATACCTAGTTCACTCTCTTAGTCTGACCATTTTTTCTCTAGATGATATGTTGAACTTATGATCAATTGAGTTCCCAATGAGGTAAATAAGGTTTGCTAAAACCTAGAAGTCATACGAGCATCCTTGTTTGAGATAATATTCTCAAGAACACCATACGATTTGAAAACTTCTTACACAAATTTTTGGGCTATGACTGGTGCTCCATCAATCAAATTCCCTGGTATAAAATGGGATACCTTGGTGATTTTATCCACCACCACTAAAATTGCATTATGCCTATTTCTAGACATAGGGAGAACTTGCACAAAATCCATACTAATGATCTACCATTTACATCCTGAAATCTCATGAGGGTATAACAATCCTATCGAGTGATGATGTTTTTCTTTCAACCTTTAGCATTCTAGGCACTCTACTACATACCTTGCAACATCCATCTTTATTCCCTTCCATAAATATAGTGGCTTAACATCATCCAAAAGCTTTGTCACTCTTAAGATTTCCTAAATAGGGTGTGGAATAAACCACTTTATATACCATGTTCCTTAGCTCTCCAGAGTTTGAAACATACACTCTTCCCTTCAATCTCAGTAGTCCATCTAACTCAAAAATAAACCCATCATACCTTGGATCCTAGGGATTGCCCATTAGAGCTTGCTTTACTTTCTCATAATTTATGTCTCCTCTGGACTTTTGTAGTGCTTGAGTCTTGAAGTCGGTTTACACAGAGATCATCAAGGAGATATGTATCCTTTGACTTAGGGCATCTGCTACTTGGTTTTCCTTTCCCTTGATGAAACTAATTTCAAATTCATAGTTTGGTATTGGGTGATCCCACAATAATGGGTTACACTTTTTGGCCAAACTTGACATTTTAATCAACATTTTTCACCAGATCTTCACTTTATTACACCTATAGTAGCTAAACCATTAAGAATTTGAAGATGAAGCAAACTAGTGATTTGTGGGATTTTGTATGTAGATTGTAATTATATTATTTATTTTTAAATTAAAAAATAAATTGTGAATCATTTTATGTAATTTTTAATAACTTATTTTTTCTACAAAACAAAATTTTAAAAAAGTGATGTTTACTTTGGCCTACATAAAAAAAATTATAAAAATGATACAATTCTAATTTTCAAAATACAAATTTTTCACCCCAATATCTAGTGCATGGATATTTTTTCACAATTTTTTGTTGCATTTTTTTTTTAATTAATTTTCCAAGTCAAAGTAATTATAATTTGGACAAAGGTGTACTTTGGCCCACATAACTTTTCTTGTATGCATTTGAATTAACTTATTCTTTTTTTGTTGGAATAAGGGCATCAATGTGCACATGTGTTTTTTAGAATTTTTTTCTCTATTTTCCTATTTTTTCGTATATGTGAAACAAATACCTTGATGTTCGTTGAAAATCCCACATTCACAAGAAATAAAAAATAAATATATTTAAAATTATACTTTTGGGGAAGCATATAATAAGGGCTACATTCTTGCAAAACATAAATTTTGAATGACTTCATTTGATCTCTCAAAAGGTAAATCAAAAGAGATTTTTTTATCAGCATTTTGATAGGTGTAGAGGAGACTCCATTATAGGTATGGTTTAAAACTAACGGGATTCTATCCAAGAGGGTTTGATCTAACCGGGTTTGATCAAACCCTCTTTAATTAAAATCCTTTAAATGGAACCTTTAAAGGCTTAAATCATTATATTTTCCAAAAATATGTGATTTCAGGAAAAAATCAAGATGTCCCAAAATGTGTAACCCATTATTGTGGCAGCACCCTATTAACTCCATCCATATCCTTTGATGAGAATTTAAGTGAATTTGGGTAAAAAAATACTTGAGACCTTGATGGTCTGACCTTAGCTTGAAATTTTTCCCCAATAGATAATGTCGCCATATTTGTATCGCATGTACAATGGCTGCAAGCTCAATATCATGGCATGCATACTTTTTTCTCATAATTTTTTAGCTTTCTAGACTCACAAGCAATAACCCATCCATCTTTCATACGAACTCCACCTAGCCCTTCTCCTAAGGTATTAGTGATGACTTCAAATTGCCCCTTTGGGTCAAGAACTTTCAAAGTTGGTGTCGAAGTCAACTTTATCTTTCAATAGGTTAAATGCCTCCTAACATTTTTCTAACCATTCAAATTTTTTACCCTTTCTTTGTAGAGAAGTGATGGGATGGGAAATTCTTGAGAAATTTCTCACAAACTTCCTGTAGTATCCAACTAATCCTATAAAACTATGGACTTTGTGCACACTTTTTTATGCCAGCCACTCTAAGACAGCTTTAATCTTTGTAAGGTCCACTACAATTCCTTTGGATGATATTATATGTCCTAAATATTGCACTTCCTTCTCCAAGAATGTGCACTTAGATAGCTTCGCATACAACTTATATGCTCTCTTAGACGTTGCAAAAAAAATTACAAATGTTGATGGTGCTCTTCTTCATTCTTAGAATACATCAGTAAATCATCGAGGAAGACAAGGACAAATGTATCCAAACAGTCTTTGAATACATTTTCATCAAGTTGTGTCAGGTGCATTCATCAATCCAAATGGTAGAACTATGAACTTGTAGTGCCCATATCTGGTCCTAAAATATTTTTTGTGGATATCCTCATCCTTGAGTCTCAATTGATGATATCCCAATCACAAATTAATCTTTGAAAATACTATTTCTCCACACATTTGATCAAAAAGATCATTTATACATGGTAGCGGGTAATTTTTATTATTTTAGCCTTATTGAGAATGTGATAATCTATGCATAAACATAATTTACCATCTTTATTCTTGACAAAGATCACCGACACTCCCCAAGGTGTTCCACTAGGTCTTATCAAGCTCCTTTCTAACAATTCTTGCAACTGAGCTTTCAACTCCATCAACTCCATTGTAGTCATCCGATAAGGGACCTTGGATATCAGTTTTGATCCCAGTATGATATCAATAGAGAAGTCAAAGGATCTTTAGGGAGGTAATCCAAGAAATTCATCTACAAACACATTGTCAAAATTCTAGAGAAAGGGATACTTCTCCATATCTAATCTCTCTTGATCCATGGACTCTTTGCCTTCTTCTTCTTGGAATTTTTGAGACATGAAAAACATCAAGTCATCTTGAAATATGAACTCATTATTTCTTCTGGGTTCCTCTATTACATCCATCCTAACTACAAGTATTTGACATCCTCTTTGCTTAGCTCTTTTCAACATCATGGTGGATATTTGTCTTATCTTGACCTCTCTAGAAGTTCCTTGTAGAAAAACTTTATTCCCTAGGTCATCTATAAATTTTATTGTCTTGGTGAAGCAATCCACCTTGGCCCTATGTCTCCATAACCAATTGATCCCTAAGTTGATGTAATAGGACCCTAAGGGAGCTATATAAAGTTTGACCTCTGTTGAAAAGCTTGGAACACCAACCCTAGCTTCAAACAGGCACTACTCTACCTGATCCCTTAACTGGTTTGCATACTCAACTGACCAAGAGTTTTCCATATACTTGTTAGTTAATAGATTTTTCCTTCAAAAATAAATGTATAAAATGACTCAAGATTCCCAAAAAGTAGAACAAATAACACTAACTATTGGAGAAGCTGTCATTGGATTGAAAACTTTCCTTTGAATCTTAGAGGTATATCTCCCTCTTAAGATATGCAATGAATGAAAACACAAGGTATGCTTTTAACCGGAAAGCAGATAAGGCAACTAACACCTACCCATAACCATGAAATTAGATGTGATGGATTAAACTTAGAGTGATGTGAATGCAAACAAATGACACATAGTCCACTTATCTCACACCCACAAATGAGAACCAAGAAAAGAGTGAGCAACAAAATTTTCCCTCAATAAATGATTTAATATGAATTCAAATCTCTAAATATAAACACATATATAGCTTGACATAATAGATAGAAGATCAGAGATTAATCATAAAGACTCAAATTTCATTTGTAATCGAAGGAAACATTAATCGATACATAGATAAGAAATATTTCTTTCATTTCTCCAATGCAAAAATATGAGTTCAAAGCATCCACATCCTGTACAACAAATTGAGTTTAAAAGAAAATAGAACTGCCCCTACTTCCCTGATTTTGAATAGCTGAGAAAAAGATCCCCTTCTTGTCTACGAAGTGCGCATTTATAATTTTCTAAGAAACTTTTTCATTTTCGTAACTCTTTCTTGAAATTATTTTTAAATGAATATTATTCCACTTTAAGTTTCTCTTGCAACCATTTCTTGGGAATGAATAAAAATATAAATTCCCACTTTATGAACCAAAGCATTATTTATGGGAGTGTTTATAATATTCCCATCATTATTAAAGTATAAATTGGCATGGCATTCCTTGATTCCTTTGAATGTTTTGTTGGAAGTAATTTCTCCCTGATAAGGTTTGACCACCGACACAATCTGATCTCCTCCATCGACTGTCATTAAGTTTGCTTGACTTCACTACTTCAGCCTTTACTACGTTGATAAGATATGATTTCCTGATATTTTTCACAGTTAATAATCTGTCAGGGTTATCCATCTACTTCTCCCTCCACGTTGATCATCTTATCTTCTTTGTTGCTTAAAGACCTCTATAAATTGCTGAGGCATTTGTAATAGAATGATATGCAAATTTAATCAACGTAGATACTTCTATATTTTGTATTAGCAATGTAGTTCAATAACATATGAGTTGTATGTTGTAGCGTACGTCTATCTCAGTTTCTCTATATCTTGTGTTAGTTGTTTTATGCATATAGTTTCTTTGTTATGTCTTTGTTATGCGTCCATACTAGTTTATTCTATTTGATATCTCCCTCCGATCCTACAAATGGTATCAGAGCTAGAAATGAAAATTGAGGGAGATTAGCTGAGGACGGTTTGTGGGCTTCTCAAAATAAAATCACTGCCATGAAGAAACTAGAGTTTGTAAGATCACAGTCATAGGGAGGAAGCACCAGATTAAAAGTGACTGGTCGTTGTTTGTTGGCAAGACAAAGATCTTAATCGCTTGGAGAGTCGTTGCTAGAGGCAATTCGCTAAAGGAGGATGCCATTCGTGAAAGTCGTGTGAGCGCTACTTTAACCACCACCTGGAATGAAGGAGCTCACTGTTTAAAAATTGAAGATGCAAAAAGATTGTTGACGGAGAACACAAATCTATTGGAGGAAAGCTTTGAATAGTTTGCCTAGTCAAAGGTTGCTGCAAAAGCCAAGGAGAATAGGCACAGTATTTTTCTAGAACTTTTTAATTTGTTGTTTAAAAATAGACTTCAAAAGAAGCATTGCAGTGTACCAAATTGTAGGAGAATGGAAGTTGTCATTATGATCGTAGGCAATAAGAGATTGTAGGAGGTGGTTGTCTTTTTGCAAGATCTATGTTTTTTTCCATGATCACTAAAGTCTTACTAGTTGAAAAAAAAGGTCAGTGTTAAAGGAGTTTCCTACAAACGTTGTAGGAAGACTTGAGTTCACAGTTGAAAGTGTTGAAACCACCATAGGTGAAGATCATCATGGAGGAGTAAATAAAGATAGCAGTTGCTAGTTTTTTGAAGAAAAAAAGACCTTTGTTTTAAGAGATTCATGGTGCAGGAGCACTTGTTTGATTTCTTGACTCCATGAGGCCATTTGTAAATAGTTGCTCATTTTATGTATTGGGTCTTATAATAAGGTTTATCAAACCATTTTATAGGTTTTTGAGTCTTAGGAAGTCATGTTTCAAGTCATTTGTCAAATAATGTTTAAAGTTGTTCCATTTTGTAAAAAATGTAAAAGTTGCTCAAGAAAGTTGTCAAGCAACTTGTCAAAAGTGTCATTAAGGTGTTTTGTCAACAAACTAACTAAAAGGTGGTTGAA
Organism: Sequoiadendron giganteum; assembly: GCA_007115665.2. Lineage (NCBI taxonomy): Eukaryota > Viridiplantae > Streptophyta > Pinopsida > Cupressales > Cupressaceae > Sequoiadendron > Sequoiadendron giganteum. The sequence continues at coordinate 714,720,319 of CM021102.1, forward strand.
AATAGTTGGTTTTGGTTTTAAATGTATAATTACACCCTCCAAAACTCGAATTGGTAGGTTGGAGACATTATTTGTGAAGTTTGATGAATGGCAACCTCAAGTTTGGTGTGCATTTTATGATTTCTACATTGTTTCCAGGTTGAAGTTGTGATTTTTACGGCCTGGTATGCACTCAAATAATGGAGTATCATATATGGATGGAACGATATTTGTTTCTAGTTTCCAAATCTTTTTGTCTCATTCAATTTTATTGAGTTTTGTGGAAGATATGATTGTTTTGGTGAGACTGCCTATTTTAACAATATTGTGCAGAATTTACATTCTGAAAGAATGTGATGGTACGGATTTTAAAGAATATATTTTGGGTCTGAAACCAAGTTTATGTTGTTCCTATATGAATCTACTTTCATTTTCTTCAAGTCTCATCAAATTTCATTAAGATTTGAATAAGTTATGATCATTTTAGTGAGGGCAGGTTTGAACCCTATCTAGGGTTTGCAGTTTTGGGAAAAATGAAATAGTTTTCTTTTGGGCTACCATGGTTATGTTTCCAATGTGACATAGAATGACTAATAGCATGTGTTATACAAAGATTTATTTGGATTATTGTTGAAGTATTGTGAGATATGTTGTTGAATCCTCCTAACTCTGCATCAATTCAAAGGAGTTTCCAGTTATTTGCAGAAGTTAAGAGGAGTCCCGAAAGTTGGAAGAATCTGTTCAGAGTTAAGTAAAGACAAAACCACCAGCAAAATCGGCCTCAAAGAGTGGTGTTAAAAAAAAGAAGACAGATTGTATTCAAGGGTTGAGAATCTCATCAAAGGAATTTTTGGAGCTGCCTACCTCAACCAGTCAAAGGAAGAAGCTACCAAATGAAGGTAAGTCGTTGTAGTGGAAGCACAGTCAAGTGCAAAGATAAGGTGAGTTAAAATCATTTTCAATGGGAAAATTTGGTAAGCGTGTCAAGAAGGAAAAATAAAATTTAAAGGAAGAAGTGTTAAATGTTAAGCAATGCAATTCAAAAGTGATTGCAGATTTAAGGGAGTTAGGAAAGAAAAGATATGACTATTTCTGTGAAAAAGATCATTTAGAAGAAGAATTGGAAAATGTTAAAGAAAAAAATGAAAAGTTAGAAGAATTGTTAAAATTGTTTGATGAAATCAAAAAGAAGAATGAAGATTTGGAGAGAAAAGTAAAGTTGTTAGAGAAAGAAAATGCTTTACAGAATGATAAGATATTGATATTGAGAGAACAAAATAGTCAGTTTGATGAGATGCTTGTAGCTTGTCAAAGGGAAAATGAATGTTTAAAATTGAAGGCATCAGTTTGTGATGTCTCATGTAGCACAGAAGAACTGTGTTGTCCATTTGATCAATTATATGGTATTTGTGATTTAGTTGAAGCTATTCTTGATAAAGAATGTGAGGATGGAAATGATAATGTGTTTGAATGTGCAAATATGGCCAGTTGTTTTGAAAATAATGTTGACTTGAAAATAATGAAGAATATGGGATACAAAGGAAAAGGTTTGGGCAAGAATGAGCAAGGAATTAGAGAGCCCATTGAGGCAATAATGAGGCCAAAGTTTGTGGGTCTTGGATATGAAACGGGTAAAGAAAGTGATGTCACAAGTGTGACAGGTACAAATAAATCATCTCAAAGAATGTAGTGTATGCAGTGTCCACATTGTAATAGGGAAGGACATAAGAAAGACATGTGTTGGGATCTACATCCGTGTAGCATCTGTGGTTTGAAAAACCATTCTGAAAAGACATGTTGGAATAGAGAGTAGAAAAATGAAAATATGAAAGAATCTATGCAGATGGATTGTGGATGGAGCTATGGATCAAATTGGAGAAAGATTACAGGTATGTTGACAAAGTTATTCAAGTATAAGTGTTTGTATGTGAAGAATGATAGAAATCAAGAGAAACTTAAAGGTTTGAGAAATGTGACTAATATTGTCTTGTAAGACATTAAGAAAAATGAAAAGCTATATAGATAGCGAGAAAACTTTGAGTTTGAAGTTTTGAATATCAAAGTTTGAAGGACTGTTGCAACAGTTGAAAAGAATGGGTGAGATTTGATGGTAAGAAGATCCACAGATCTTGAAGATGGTTTGATTTTATTATGCTGAGTGATTTTGAAGAGTTAGTTGTAGAGTTGAAGATGAAGGTGCATGAAGACACCTAGTTCATTCGTTATCATCAATGATGTGATAGAATTAAGTTCTTGTAGAAGAATGCAGTAGCATGAAGAAGAGTACTTTTCAGAAATGAAGAAATTGAATTTGAGTTTTATAGATCTGAAGATCAATTAGCAGACATTTTTTCTAAAGCATTACCAAAAGAAAATTTTGAGTATCTGCGACAAAGATTAGGTGTTATTGATGTTGAAGCAATCAGTGGTCGAAATTAAAGGGGAGTGTTGGAAGTAATTTCTCCTTGATAAGGTTTGACCACCGACACAATCTGATCTCCTCCATTGACTGTCATTAAGTTTGCTTGACTTCACTACTTCAGCCTTTACTACGTTGATAAGATATGATTTCTTGATATTTTTCACAGTTAATAATCTATCAGGGTTATCCATCTACTTCTCCCTCCATGTTGATCATCTTATCTTCTTCGTTGCTTAAAGACATCTATAAATTGTTGAGGCATTTGTGATAGAATGATATGCAGATTTAATCAACGTAGATACTTCTATATTTTGTATTAGCAATGTAGTTCAATAACATATGAGTTGTATGCTGTAGCATACGTCTATCTCAGTTTCTCTGTATCTTGTGTTAGCTTTTTTATGCATATAGTTTCTTTGTTATGTCTTTGTTATGCTTTCGTACTAGTTTATTCTGTTTGATATCTCCCTCCGATCCTACATGTTTTGCATATTGATCCTTAAAACTAGTCGTAGGTCCGATAGCAACATCATATGTTGCACAATTACCATAAAATATCTTTCCTAGGTGCTTTATCCATGTTGTCAAGAGCAATTTGAGGATAAATTGGTAGATTTTGTTATATTCTACCCCCTATATGTGACATGTTGATAGTTGTTTTCTCATAATGAAGACGAGAAAATCCCATGCTTCCAAGCTATGATACAATAGATTCACCAATTATCACTAGTAATCTTCACAAGAATATAGTCACACTCAATAATTTGTGTACTTGATTATTGCAACTTAGCATAGGCGCACAAAATTTTGGCCTAGGATATGGAATTTGGTTTTACCAACACCAATTCATATATGCTTCAAAGATTCCAAATCTTTTTGACGATCTTGATGACGCTTTATATTGTAAAGTTATGTTATTAATAATCAGTGTGCAGTGGGAAGCCATGTCAAATGACTAGAACCAAACGATAGATAAAATGATATCTCATATCAGCGAAGCTCAAACCTGGCACATTTGCGAACTTACACTTCAGTATCCAATTATACAAAATCATTGGCACCAAGGGGCGTCATCATGCTTATGTTGGTAGAGGATTCAGGTGGTCGGCACTTTAAGAACTTCAGAACCTCTTAAAATGAGTTCGGGAGTTGCAAAAACTCTCGACTTCCCAACTTCTATAATTTGAACCTTTAAGTTTGTAGTAATAAATGCTTTGATGCAGTTATTTTTGAAGGATAGTAATGTGACATGAGCTCTATTGTATCAATAATGGGAATTCGAGCACATATATTGTCTTAATATTGGTTGTGTAAATGATCTTACTAAGTTGATATCATCATGTCTTGGTTCATGTGATTGAGAAGGTAATAGATATAAACTCCTTTGTTGAGTCACTGTGTGAATATGTGAATCTAAATAATGGGCAACAAAAGTATGAGTCTTTGTATATAGTTCAATCTCAATTGACTCGTTGATACCAATGTGGCCATTTCAATGGCTATTGTCCCTCAAAATAATCCTATCTCCATAGATTTCATCATGAGTTATTGCATGAGTATCTTTAGTTGAACCAACAACAGTTCTTATTGTTGATTCATCTAATATAGTGCCCCGCCTTCGTCTTCTCTTTGACTCTTTACTCCAACCATGTATAGTGTCTCTTACTCTTGGTGGTAGCAATGTTGCTTTGGAATTTATTCCCATCTGAGTAACAAGTGCATGAAGTGGTAGAGTGTTGAAGCCACAAAGGAATTGCCTTGCTAAACCAAAACAATTCATCATGTGGTTTGATCTTCAAACCAGATAAATGTCCACTTCCAGTCACATTCTCTAGTGCAAGTGTTGAAATAACATGCTACTTCATGTACTTAACAATAGGGATAAGGGTGATCAAAAAAGTATAGATTGGTTCCCTTCAAATTAAATAGCATAAAAGCAATCACAAAACCCCATAGAGGTGCGATGATACCAACAATCTACTTGAATTCATCTTCCACATAACGTATCATATAGCTATGGAAATCATATGTAAATGACAAGTGGTGATTCTCATAATGTTTGAATGTTGAACGATTCCCTCACAGTAATACTTCAATTTAACTTCTCCCAAAAACATGCTTAGGTTGTAAGACGAAATTTTTTTGTATCTTCCACAAAACAGCTCCGTGTTGCATGAAATTTGGATAGCATGAAGATTAGACATGGCAGAAAAAACAAACCCATAATTCTTTTAAGTTACAGCACTCTGAAACTTGAATTTTAGCTTCATTTGCAACTTGGCAAGGGAAATATAAGGTTTAAAATGTCTTAAACGGTAAGGTATTTGGGCATGAAAACTGGCCAGATTGGTCAAAATGAGATTATGAACAAACCCACCAAAATATTTCATACCATCTCCTACAATTTTTTAAGTTTAATTATTTTTGTGATTCGGCAGGTTCAAGGGCAGGGAACTTCTTTTAAATTTCAATGCTCAAATATTGGGGGATAACATTAGCTCTGACTAGGGACTTTATTCTTTTTAGAAAGTGCAAAGAACTCCAAAATCTTTGGGGCAAACTAGTGCCTTATCCATTGGGAAATGGATTTAGAGAGCATAGGGGAAAAAGGGGCCAGAGCAAGCCAAAAATAGGACAAAATAGAAAATGAAACTAAACTACTAACACAACAAAAACTCCTAACATGTACATGGTAGGAAGACCCTACCTCAGATGACTCCAGGATGATCATGCAAATCCATTAACAGGCTGGGAGAAATAAATGCCCAACTGGAAAAGAGAGGTGTACACATGAAGCACTTGCAAACTCATAAGCCATCCCAATATCTAAATCAAAAATCTAGAATTGTAAACCAAAGAGACCTGTTGAGTAATGCTCTAGAACCAAATAGTCATTTGGAATCATAAACCTCTGGAATCTTCTCAATAGGCTCCTGCATATAACCATTCCTACCTACAGCAATCAAACTAACATCTCATGCCTAAAGATAACCATGACTACTTAACCCATAAACAAACCAATCATTGGCCACATATGACTCATGTAAAACTGGAAGTAAGTCAATTCTTTACGGAGAACAATCAAAACTCTCATGTTCTAAAAATTACCCTCAATCAGAAAAATGTTCTCTTTTTGTGTTGGAACTGATTCATGTATTGTGTGACCCACTTCATCATTCTCACCTGTATGTTGCAGATCAAATAAAATAGCCTCTTCTCCATACAAAAATTTATCCTTAGATGTGTTAAGACATCAATTCGGAATGTAAAAAATATGAGGTTCATCACATTTGTTTAGTTGACCAATTTCATTAAGGCTATCATGGTTACTTTTAACATCATCTTCCAAATTTTGTTTAAAAATTTTGGCATTCAAATTTTCAAAATGAAAGGATTCAAATGTAAAATCATCTCTGACCTCTTCTTGCAGCCATACTTTTGTATCATCTTGCTAGGGAAACGTGAAAGCTTCATATTCAGCATGTATGCGCTCTAAAGAAAATATATGCAATACCTCATCCTCATGTTGTGTAGCTTCAAGCAGCTCCTTATTGCTGGTAAAAGTAAAGGATTCCATTTTTGCGGTAGATAAAGAGGGTGATACCACATTATCTGCACTACCATCTTTACAACTTGTACCATGGGAGGATTGTTCATCTTCTACATCACATGGGAAACTTATAGGTTTAGCATGGCCTCCCTCATAATGCAAATGGTAGGCTTCAATTTTCCTATCCATATGAGGTTTAATGCAAGCCCGGTAAGAGATTCAATAAATAATCTCACAAAAACATCTTCTTCACTTACCCCAAAATGCCACATGCAATTGTGAATGCCAGATTGTGTTCTTCTGCATCTTGATCGTCTTATCCACTAAACTTTAGGAAATGCTTTCTCGATCCTTCAATAAATGGTGAATATTGTGGCAAAGAAAGAGGTCCAAAGTGATTTCCCCATGGCTGCGAAGAAATCAGTGTCATAATGTAAATCTAGAAAAATAAATCAGCAAAGGTCTTTGCCGAAATAAAATGCTTCTAGATACGTTCCACTTCATAGAGCTACCAGCCTCTGTCCTCAAGGAGGTACCTTCAAATTTTTGGGAAAAACAAGAGCACTGTTCTTCAATTTTGAATCCCCAGCAGAGTTGCCAAAAATCTATTAGTTAACAGATTTTTCCTTCGAAAATATATGTAGAAAATGACTCAAAATGCCCAAAAAGAAGAACAAACAACACCAACAGTTGGAGTAGTTTCCATTGGATTGACAAATTTCCTCAGAATTTTAGAGGTACAGGTCCCTCTTAAGATATGCAATGAATGAAAACACAGGGTATGTTTTTAATCGAAAAGCAGAAAAGGAAACTAACACCTACCCATAACCATGAAAGTAGATGTGATGGATTAAACTTAGAGTGATGTGAATGCAAAAAAATGACACACAATCCACTTATCTCACACCCACAAATGAGAACCAAGAAAAGAGTGAGCAGTAAAATTTCCCCTCAATAAATGAGTTAATCTAAATTCAAAGCTCCAGATATAAACACATATACAGCCTAACATAATAGATAGAACATCAGAGATTAATCACAAAGAATCAAAGTTCATTTGTAATCGAAGGAAACATTAAATGATACACATATCAGAAAAATTTCTTTCATTTCTCCAATGCAAAAATATGAGTTCAAAGCCTCCACATCCTGTACAAAAACCTGTGTTGAAAAGAAAACAAAACTGCCCCTTCTTCCCAGATTCTGAATAGCTGAGAAAAAGATCCCCTTCTTGTCTACGAAGTGCACATTTATAATTTTCTGGGAAACTTTTTTATTTTCATAACTATTTCTTGAAATTCTTTTTAAATGAATATTATTCCACTTTTAGTTTCTCTCTCAACCGTTTCTTTGGAATGAATAAAAATTTAAATTCCCACTTTATGAACCAAAGCATTACTTATGGGAGTGTTTATAATATTCCCATCATTATTAAAGTCTAAACTAGCATGACATTCCTTGATTCCTTCAAACATTTTTCATATTGATCCTTAAAACCAGTATCAGGTCTAATAGCAACATCATATGTTTCACAATTACCATAAAATATCTTTCCTAGGTGCTTTATCCATGTTGTCAAGAGCAATTTGATGATAAATTTATAGATTTCTTTATATTCTACCTCATTTATGTGATGTGTTGATAGTTTTTTTCTCATAATGAAGACAAGAAAATCCCATGCTTGTAAGCTATGATACAATAGCTTCACCAATTATCACTAGTAATCTTCACAAGAATATATAGTAGTGCTCAATAACCTGTGTACTTGAGTATTGCAACTTAGCATAGGTGCACAAAATTCTAGCCTAGGATATGGAATTTGGTTTTACCAACACCAATTTGCATATTCTTTGAAGATTCCAAATATTTTTGATGATCTCGCTGATGCTTTATATTGTAAAGTTATGCTATTAATAATCAGTGTGCAGTGGGAAGCCATGTCAAATGACTAGAACCAAAGGATAGATAAAATGATATCTCATATCAACAAAGCTCAAATCTAGCACATTTGTGGACTTACACTTCAGTATCTAATTGTACAAAATCATTGGTACCGAGGGGCGTCATCATGCCTATGCTGGTAGAGGAGTCGGGTAGTCGGTACTTTTAAGAACTTTGAAACATTTTAAAATGAGTTTGGGAGTTGCAAAAACTCGTGATTTCTCGACTTCTATAATTTGAACCTTTAAGTTTGCAGTAATAAATTCTTTGATCATGTAGTTATTTTTGAAAGATAGTAATGTGACATGAGCTCTACTGTACTGATAATGGGAATTTGAGCACATCTATTATCTTGATATTGGTTATGTAAATGATCATACTAAGTTGATAGCATCATTTCTTGATTCATTTGATTGATAAGGTAATAGAAACAAACTCCTTTGTTGAGTCACTATGTGAATATGTGAATCTGAATAAGGAGCAACCAAAGTATGAGTCTTTGTGTATAGTTCAATCTCAATTGACTCATTGATACCAATGTGGCCATTTTGATGGCTATTGTCCCTCAGACTAAGCCTATCTCCATAGATTTCATCATGAGTTATTTCAAAATTATCTTTACTTGAACCAACAGTAGTTCTTATTGTTGATTCATCTGATATATTGCCTCGCCTTCATCTTCTGTTTGACTCTTTACTTCAACCATGTATAGTGTCTCTTACTCTCGGTGGTAGAAATGCTTCTTTGGAATTTATTCCCATCTGAGTAACAAGTGCATGAAGTGGTAGATTTTTGAAGCCACAAAGGAATTGCCTTGCTAAACCAAAAAAATTCATCCTGTGGTTTGATCTTCGAACTACATAAATGTCCACTTCCAGTCACATTCTCTAGTGCAAGTGTTGCAATAACATGTTGCTTCATGTACTTAGCAATAGGGATAAGGTCCATCCAAAAGTATAGATTGGTTCCCTTCACATTAAATAGCATAAAATAAATCATGAAACCCCACAGAAGTGCGTTGATGCCAACAATCTACTTGAATTTTTCTTCCACATAACGTATCATATAGCTATGGAAATCATATGTAAATGGCAAGTGATGATTCTCATAATGTTTGAATGTTGAACAATTCCCTGACAATAATACTTTAATTTAACTTCTTCGGAAAACATGCTTAGGTTATAAGACGAAAACTTTCGTATCTTCCACAAAAAAAGCTTCATTTTGTACGAAATTTGGACAGCATGAAGATCAAACACTGCAGAGCAAAACCCAGAATTCTTTTAAGTTTTAGCACTCTAAAACTTGAATTTCAGTTCCGTTTGCAACTTGGCAGGGGAAAATGTAAGGTTTAAAATCTCTTAAACTGTGAGGTATTTTGGCATGAAAACTGGTCAGATTGGTCAAAATGAGGTTATGAACAAACCCACCAAAGGATTTCATACCATCTCCTATGGATTTTCAAATTTAATTATTTTTGTGATTCGACAGGTTTAGGGGCAGGGAATTTCTTTTAAATTTCAATGCTCAAATATCAGGGGATAATAATACCCAACCTTTCTAACTATTCTACTTACAAATTTAGGAGAAACAAAACATTCTATAGCACTAGTATCAATTAAAACTGAAATGGGTACTCCAAACAAAATACTTGATGTCTCAATGGGTGTGATCTGGTATTTTTCTTGACGGTTGTCCAAAGCCACATCAATCCTCTGTTGAAAAGAATCTTGTTGGAGTGGTAAAGGTTTCCCTCATGGTTGTGGACCTTGAGTTTTCTTTGGACAATTAATTGCATAATGGTCTCTACCACATGAATAACATCCTCCTTGAGGACCTCACCTTTATGTAGGCTTCCCCAAGTTATCCTCGTTTCTCTTATTATTATTGTTATTTTTGTTCCTCCTATCCCCTCTAGACTCATTTTGATTTCCATGAGAAACCTTGTCACCCTTCTTGTGGTAGTCTTTCCTATCATTTCTTCTTTTGAAAGGCTGAGAAGATTAGGACTAGTTAATATTCTTCTAGTTTTTCTCCCTATGAGCAGCCATGGACTTGAGCTTTTGTTCTTGTTTGACGGCCTTCTCATACACCTGGTCCATGGTGGTGAGACCATGCACATCCTTTTCTCCACCAATTTGGGCATTTAATCCCATTATAAAATTTTTGATCCTAAATCTCTTGTCCTTTTGATATTGTGGGACATACTTCAAAAGGCAAGTGAACTTTTCCCAGTACTCATTTACGAAAGAGTCTCCTTGCCTCATATTTGGAAATCCATAATCTTTTGGTCAAAATAAAATTGGGGTAACCACCTCTATTTGAAGATAGTGACAAAATCATCTCAAGTTAACCTCAAGGAACTCAAACCCAGCTCCATTTTCTTAATAATCCACTACATGGATGCTTCACTAGCTAATTAGTATGCTCCCCAAACTATTTTGGTTACTTTTGAGTAATTGATAATTTCAAAATATTTTTCCATTTTGGTAAGTCATGCCTCTGTGGAATCCTCGATTATCGTACCATCAAACTTTGGGGGGTAGTTTTTTTCATGTCCCTTGACAACTCCTTAGCGAATTGATCTATTTTTACCTCTTCAGACCTATACTCAGAATGGGTTTCACTATGTTCGCTTTCATTGTTGTGATCATGGTGATTTTCATCCTCTCCCTCCATGGAGGGTTCCTTTTTGGGTCTTCCCCTAGCTTCTTCCTCAAGGGTGTTGATCCTTTCCCTTTTTTTGTGTAACAAATTGAGTGGACTTGGTCCATTCTGGCCTCTGGATTCCCAGGCGACTGACCCACTTCTTGGATTATATCTTGATTATTCCTAGTTTGTACCATTTTGAAGTTCTACTAGACCTGTAGTTTCCATTTTAAAGGTGTTCATTAGTTCCCACTTCTCGCATTAGTTAACACACAATCAAGTGATTTTCACACATTCCAATGTACGCAAAAGAGAGATTTGACGTAGATTTTTCAAATATTCTTTTATTATTACAAAAATGGATTACATATCATTCTTATTTATAGTAGAGTTTAACATTAAGTGACTATTTATTGAGGTCAAGAGTGGTATATCCCTTAGATTCACTATTGGAGTCTATTACTATAATCTTGGGTGGGGGATGTGTCGGAAGTATGTCCTATATTGTCATTGATGTCACCATGTTGGTCTAGTACCTTGTACCATTGTGCAAATCAAGCTTACCTTATCTGGTATTTTGGTATGCATATTCTCTCTAGTAATTAGTATGGTTTAAGGTTTTGGGAAATGGCTTATGATCACCAGAAGCCTGTATGTATGCACTCTCATATGTTCATATGATTGGATGGTATGTTGGCATCAATTTTTGTGATTGCATTTTGATATTAGGTTAATCATGGCTGACCTAATAATCAGTCTATAGCTCAACATAATTTGGCTTTATATGTGAGACCTAGCTTTGGTCCCAACCGACATGATGTTGCATGACACAGGTGAATTACTTTTAGAAAATCTCTATATGAAGTCAACAAGTTATCATTTTGAAAATATGAATTGCATTCAATTAGGCTGACCTAATTGATGATTGATGCATGCAGGTATATATGCAAGATTGTTAGAAGAAGAATGGGATGCAAATGCAAAGAAGAAGTGTGTGTGTGTGTATGGTGTAAGCGAAGTATGTGAATAGAAGGTTGAATATCAGTTTGTTGTCATGCGAGAAAATATTCTAAGCATCAAAGGAACTGAATCTGCACTTGTGGTGTAACCTCATCACTTCAACTCTGGCAATTAGCCATTTTTGTTTACATGTTTTTGTAGGTAGTGAGCCTCCCTGTTTGGATAGTGAGTCCTTGTAAGCAATGAGCTTTTTGTATCTAGCAGTGAGCCTCCTTGTAACTGGTATTGAAATAACTATATATATATATATATTTTTTGTGAGCTAATCCTCACTATGGTTTTTTCCCTCATTGGGTTTTCCACGTAAAATCTGGTGTTCTTGTGTTGTGGAATTTCATGTTTTGTTATTGCTCTCATATGTTCTATGATGCAAAGTAATTAAAGGTGTTTGTTCAATAAGTTTTAGAGGATATTGATTCACCCTCCCTCTCAATATCCTGATTATTCAACAATTGGTATCAGATCTTTCGTTCCTCTGGAGAAGTCTAACATCTTGAGGGAGATCTTGTAGATTGAACAATTGGATAAGAAAGAGCTCTGGACTGCCCTTAAAAATCTTGATAAGACTGAAATTGAAAACAAAGATCTGAAAGAAATCTTGATGAAGCAAATGAATGCATCCAAAAATTGAAAGAGCAGTTAAATAAATTAAAAGACAGATACAGAGACATGAGTGAGTAATTGAAACAAGAAAATGATGAGAATACCATACTGAAGTTGAAAATAGATGAAAAGAAGAGAGTTGAAGAGTGCCTGAAAATAGTAATACAAATCAAGGCTGATGTCTTCTCTAGGATTGAATAGGAATTGATGAATCTAAAAGAAGAACTTGAGAAAGAAAAACTTTGTGAAGATGACTTCAAGACAAGCTCCACCAAGATTGATGAATTAATAGCAGGAAAAAAACCTTCTAAAGACAAAATGGTTTAGGTAAAGAAGTTGATGAAAAAATGTAGAACTCAAATCCAGTAATCAATCAAAAGACTCAAGATAAAGAAACTTTGGAAGGAGATCACCTATCAAACAACCAAATGCACAAAGGTACCCATCTTTCAATGGTGTTTTTTTTTATGTAATAAAGTTGGTCATAAAGCAACTAAGTGTAGGAGTAGGATGAATTAGTTTATTGGTCCCTTCTTTGGACAATGTTATACATGCAAGAAGATCAGGCATAAAGCTATTGAGTGTAGATCTTTGGTAAGGATGATTAGTCAGGTGATGATGAATAGGTTCAATGGAAGAAGGATGAATCAATCATTTGATGGCTATTGCTATACCTGTAACATGTTTGTACATAAAGCAAATAAATGCAATACAAGGATTGATGGAAATCAAATAAAACAAATAAATATTATCTGTTACTACTGTAAAAAACTAGGACATATTTCAAAAGTGTGCAGAAGTAAAAAGGGAAAGTAGTATGCTCCAATGGAAGATGATGAACCAGGGAAAAAGATTGACAAAGAAGAGGTTATGCAAGAAATGAGAAAGATATGGAAGAAAAAGGAAGAATCAGAGACCATTGATGTGTTTATACCCTCATTTGATGCAAATGAATCCTCTGGGAATTAGACCTAGCATGGTCTTAGGGGGAGCTTTATTATAAAATCAATTAAACCACCGAAAGTATAGCATGTCGGATGTTGGAATGTGGATTTGTTGCAAGGAATGATAGGACAGAGGTGATGCAAAAGAAACCAAAAGAAAAAGAGCAAGCATGTTCTTTTGCAAAGTAAATTAGGGTTTCTCAGTAGAGTGGAAGAAAAGTGTTGTCATCTTTTTACAATTAATGCAAGCTAGGGAAAAATGATGGTGTTTAAAGGAAATTTGAAAAATCATTTTGATCATCAAATGAATTTGAAGGATTTGTAGAGTGACTTGGAACCTTCTTGGAGCATTTCTAAAGCGATTTGGAGCCCTTCAAGAGATCATTATGGACATTCGAAAGAAAGCAACAAAAGTTTTTTTCTCACAGTTGCAGAGGAAGGTAATAGAAGAAATCCTTGTTGATTTTTTAAGAAGTTAAGAGCCATAATGGAAATTTCTTTCTGAGGATCCAGTGGAAATATCCCACTAAAATTAAAAGGATTCAAGTTGGATGAATTCGATCATCACAGAATAAAGAAGATGGAATTAGGGTTGGAATCGAGTGACTTATGGAACTTACAAACCCTAATTTTGGATTTGTGGGGAGAATTCCCTTGGATTGATGACAGGTAATTTATCTTGTTCCTTTTAAGAAAATTCAAGGATGGCAGCATTGTTTTGGATAAATCTTATCCCATTACGAAGGAAATGATCGAAGCAGTTACCAGACTTTACAATGTCGAAGAACTTCCTGAACGAAAGACCATAAAATACAAGGAAGTAGAGGAAATGACGGGAGTTGAAAAATATCCCCAAGCACTATTGATTGAAACTATTGTCAATTCCTCGATTAGGTATGTTGCATATGGTATTTCTTACAAAATCTATTTCAAAAATCAAGAAATCTCTACTTCGGCTATTGTTGTGTATTTGGCACATAATATGGTAAAAGAGAACAAGCAATTTGATCTGTGTAAACCAATTCTTGAAAATCTCACCAAGAGCATACGAATGTCACTAGAAGAAGGATACCCTTTCCATTTTGGATCATTGCTTACATGCCTGGTACTCTATTTTTTGAACTCGCTATCGGGAATGAAAGACATTAAGTAGGAATCTGATATTCTCATTGCAAGACAGATATGCATACACTTGGAATGTTTGGAAGATAAAGTAAGTGTGTGCAAACAATTTTTCTTATCCTTGAAAAAATTAATGAGCTTCGGTGAAGTTACGTTGAGTCGATTTGAGGAAGGTTCTTCCTCTGAAACAAAAGAATTGGAAGTAGTCACTAGTGATTCCCTTTCGGAATCGAACAGAAGAAAAGTTGTCTCCAAGAAAATCATTATTATTCCTAAAGAGAAAGAAGAAGAAGAAGAAGAATCTTTGCATGGACCAGAATCTTTTGATCTAGATGACATTTGGACTATGTTAATAAAAGGGAAAATGAAGAAAATTGGTGATTTATGGAGTACGGCCTCTCCTATTGACAGACTCAAAATTGATGATGCCTTAGTCAAATATCTACTCTGTAAAGGTATTTATATATCAATAATTTACGATTCCCTACCAAAAAACTTAGTTGAAATATTTGAAGAGATAATGTTGCTTGAAGGTCCGGAAGGACGCAAGTTGGAAGCTTTGGTTGAAAAGAGATGTTCTAAAGCAAAGCAGAGGCTATCTACACTGACTATGGAGACGAAGAAGTGTATAAAATAAATGTCATACATATACAAGTATTGTCTTTGGTGGCCTACTGTAGTTGATAATTGTAGAAGAAGAATTGAAGCAATTGAATCCGAAGTGAACAGCAATGGAAATAAGTTTGATATTTTTGAAGACAAAGAGGGAAAGCAAAGGCTAAGAGTTGGTGAACTACAAGCTGAAATGATCAATGTGCAGAGAAAAAGGGATGATGTAGTGAAGACCTTCTGGCTTCTTAAGGAAATTTTTGAGGTTCAGTTAGACCATCTTTCTGGAATACTCTCTGATGCAGAAGATTATGAAAAACAATGCTCATCTACAGATTGTTCATCCTCTTTCACACTATTGGCTCTATTGGAAAGCATGTGTATCAAAATGGATTATGCAGTACTTGAATGGAAGAAACTATATCCTGTTATCAAAGAAAGGTACAAAAAGGTATTTTAGGTGAAAAGTGTCATACTGATTTGAAAGAATTTTGAGAGGTTGGATGCTTGAAAGTTCTAAATTTTTTGAAATTTTGAATGAATTAGAATCCTTGAATATTAGATGTCACCATGTTTACATATTTTTGGTGCCCTTTTCCATTGATGTCAAAAGGGGAGAGACTTGGAGAAGGTTGGGAAAGTTTTGGATAAATTGAAGGAAAGTTTTGAATTGGAATTTTTGCACATGTTGTCATCAATGCCAAAGGGGGAGATTGTTGGAAGTATGTCCTATATTGTCATTGATGTCACCATGTTTTTTGGTACCTTGTACCGATGTGCAGATCAAGCTTATCTCATCCAGTATTGATTCGGTATTTTGGTCTGCATATTCTCTCTGGTAATCAGTACAGTTTAAGGTTTTTGGAAAAGGCTTATGATCACCAGAAGCATGTATGTATGCACTCTCAGATGTTCATATGATTGGACAGTATGTTGGCATCAATTTTTGTGATTGCATTTCGATATTTGGTTAATCATGTCCGACCTAATAATCAGTCTATAGCTCAACTTAATTTTTTGTTATATATGAGACCTAGCTTTGGTCCCAGCCAATATGATGTTGCATGACAGGTGAATTACTTTCAGAAAATCTCTATATGAAGTCGAAAATTTAGCATTTTGAAAATATGAATTGCATTCAATTAGTCCAACCTAATTGATAATTGATGCATGCGGGTATATATGCAAGATGGTTAGAAGAAGAATGGGATGTGAATGTGAAGAACAAGTGTGTGTGTGTGTATGGTGTAAGCGAATTGTGCAAATAGAAGGTTGAATATTAGTCTTTTTTCATACGAGTGAATATTTTGAGCATCAAAGGAACTAAATCTGAACTTGTGGTGTAACCTCATCAATTCAACTCTAGTGGTTAGCCATTTTTGTTTACATATTTCTGTAGGCAGTGAGCCTCCCTGTTTGGACAATGAGTTCTTGTAATCAGTGATTTTTTTGTATCTGTTAGTGAGCCTCCTTGTAACCGGTATTGAAATAACTATATATATTGTGATCTAATCCTCACCATGGTTTTTTCCCTCATTGGGTTTTCCATGTAAAATATGGTGTTCTTGTGTTGTGGAATTTCATGTTTTGTTATTGCTCTCATATGTTCTATGCTACAAAGTAATTAAATTTATTTTTTCAATAAGTTTTAGTGGATACTGATTCACCCCCCCATCTCAGTATCTTGATTATTCAATAGGACACACTCACAGGTGCTCTCCTAACACTTCAGGTTTGTTTAGGGGAGTGTTAACACTATATTTTATTGGCATATATCTATATGGAGATGGTTTATCTAACTTGGATGGGGGTGTGAGATATGGCCTTGGCCACCTCTTTCAACTCCTTTTCTTGATTAGTTCATTTTATGGAATTATTGGAGGTTTCCTCATTTCTAGGCCATATCTCCTCATTATGATTATTTCCTTCTATAGTTTAGATTAGATCTTCACGCTCTTTCTTGGCTTTAAGATGCCTCTCATTGCAATCTATTGATTTCCTAGTAGTCATTTTTAACCTTTCCATTCTAGCACATGGATATCTAAACATTAGTCATTTCAATGTTGGAAGTTAAACCTACGTGGTGAGCTCACAAGCCCAAAGTGTTGAACCCGGTAGCTTTGATACCACATGTAACAATCACAACCTTATAACAAGGAATTTACTTGGAATTTTAACCATAAAGTAAAAACTATTCATTCCATAAAAGTATGACATAAAAAAAAATTTCAATAATTAAAAATTTTCAACTGCATAGCTGATAACATAAGTATAGCATAATAAATCCATTTCTTTTGAATTGAAAAGAATAAACAACTTTTCCTTTTTACATTTTCCACGTGAATGATTTAAAATAAATAACATAAACATTTGATATTTAAGGAATAAGGTCACGGATCCATATCTAGATACTTTCTTTCTTTCTTTCTCACAAGACTCAACATGTCATCTACAGGAGGGGGAACATCACCCATGTGCTTTACCACCAACCATGGACCAGTGGTTTCCCACATACCTTCCTATTTGGAAGTGCCCCTACCCTTCAATGAAGGAAATAGTTAAGAACCATGTTGTAATTGTCATTTGAACTTTGGTGTTGTGTCCTACTTAACCAATGTCGTCAAACAACTATGGAAACCTTCCAAATATGAATGACAACTCTGATTATGTTAAGTGTTTGAAACACAGTGAATCAAAAAGTGCAAGCAGAGGCTATTTCACTCACTTTGGCCAAAGTATTTGTAATATATGCAATCGCTACTTATGAGTGAAGTCATTTGCTCACCCACCCTACTCAACTTGGAGATCTTTATTTGGGCTATAGTTTAAAACATATTGTAGACCAATTGGTTCTACTAACCTAAGGTTTATATTCATAAGAGCATAGCCACTAAGGTAGTCAAAATGACTGGATTGATATAACATTATGGACAATGAATTCTTTGGTATGTTCTTGTAACATCTATGGTCTAGGCTACTACCTCTAATTCAAGCCATATCTTAACCCATAAGATTTATTATTCACCCATTCTTAGGATTTAGATAGATAATTATTTCACTATGCCTCCATTCTTGACATCCAAATGCTCATTCAGATAATATTGAGGTTATGTTATACAAACATGGAAATATCATAATTTGAGCTAAATAAAGGATTACTTACTCTTACTCACATTTTTAAACTCTCATTAACAATTCATAAGGTAGGGTTCATAATTCATCATAAGAGATGATGGGGTTTTGGTTATGTAGTAACATCAAGATTACGAGCAACTAGATCTTGTGCTTAAACCCTAGATTCTTATTACTCAAGTAGCATAACACACTATTTATCCTCATTTAGCTCTTTAAGAAATTACTCAATAAATTTTACTATTTCCCTAGTATTTGAACCATTTTCTCAATTATGAACTCATATACAATAGACTATATTTAGAATACATAAATGTATCTTTTCATTCATATTTTTAGAGATATCAGTGCAGGGGCACCCATGAGATTTCATGCCTCCAAGAGGCAAAAATAGTAATTTGGTTTTGGTTTTCTGTTTTCTTCATGTAATAAGGTATTTTAGACCATTTCATGGTTGTAGAAGTCCAACTTGATTCATTAGGTGCAAAGTAATTGGTAAATATAAAAGTTGTCAGATGTTGTCATACTTGCACAAAGCAACTTTTGTATTTTGTTGTCAAGTGGAAGGTGAACGGTTGGAAGTTGAAAATTAGTTTGTAACTATTGAGAATCTGTTGTAAATGCCTTTTAAGGCTTCGTAAGGTTGGAGACATGGTTGGAGATGGTGGTTGTTGAAAATCTTGAAGTTGGAATAATAAAACATCTATGTTTTCTGCATTTTACAACGTTTTTCTCTGTTCTAGTGATTGGTACGGACTTGTACAGTCATTTCATGGCATGAGACCAATTGTAAATGAAATATAATTGAGTCTAATTCCTACTAATTTTTATTGCATCCAATTTTATTGTGTTTCAAACAAGTTGTACCCATTTTACTGCAAACGGGTCTGAAACCCTAATTAGGGTAATAGTGAGAAAACAAATCATTTTTTGAAGGATTCTATATAAAGTAACCTATCTTGGTTCTAAAGTATGTTGTATAAATCCCAAATGGGTATCTTAATATATCTTTATAATATAGTTTTTATGTCTACAATGAAAGTTATGACAAAAAAACTCAATTTGCTACCCCACCTTCAAGGCCTAGAGAAGTAGGACAGTCAAAATTAGGGCATGTCCATACAAAACAATCCCCCTCATTTTGGAATATGTTAAATAAGAGCCAAAATGGTATATGAATTTGTGTTTTTAATTTTGGTGTCAGGTGTCTCTTGAAATTTGTGACAAATTTTATCATTTTGGAGTACTATTAGGGATTAGGTCTGTTTGTAAGGGAATGCCAAGTAGTTTGGGAAAATTGAATTCTTTTGAGTCATTGTTGGTCTGTACATGTTATTTTAAAATTTTCTAAGATGTCTCAAGTGTTGTATGAAGGGTATGAATCACTAGTTCATTATTAGAGTTTTGTGGCATTGAAGGAGCATTAGTCCATTTGTTTTAAGTTCCACCCCTGCTCTGCATCAAATTGGTATCAAAGCCTGAATATTTGGGCAAGAAATTTTGTTTGAGTTTGTGTTTTGTATTTTTATAGATTGAAGCAAGAATTTGGATTCAAAGAGACTAGGCCAAGGGAAAAGAAAGGGGCTTAAAGTGAGGTATCATGAAGACAAGAAGAATCAAAGTGAAAGAGACTTGCTTGCAGAAGAAGAATGGAAGAGATGAGGAGAAAATTATATGAACACTTGTAGAGTAAGGAGGTACCAAGCAAGAAATAAGAGAAAAGTGAGAGGAAAAAGAAATATGAGAGGGAAAAATAAGTAATTATTCAGCAAGAGATAATATAGTTGAGCTAAGCTTTGGAAGAAATGGAAAAAAGAATGAAACTTGAGATGTAGCAACTTCTTGAGAGAGAAAAACAAGAAAGTGTTTGACATTTACCAATAAGGAAAAAGGTAAAATGGCCTATCAAAGAGATCATTTAGAAGAGAAAAAGGCAAGAGAGGACAACATAAGAGAAGAAATACATTTGTGAGTCTTTTTTTATGGTGGAAAAGGAGAAGCCATCTGAGAAAGAGGAAGGTCATGAACCACAAATGGGTTCTAGTGCTATGTTGATGGGAGAAAAGGAGTTTGTACAAATCATAGAGAAGGAAGACAAAGATCCAAAGTTGAGGTCAAGGATGATGTTAATGAATCAAAAAGAGTTCTTACCAATGTAAAGGATCAATCATTTAAAGT
The DNA here is from genome assembly GCA_007115665.2 of Sequoiadendron giganteum. NCBI lineage: Eukaryota > Viridiplantae > Streptophyta > Pinopsida > Cupressales > Cupressaceae > Sequoiadendron > Sequoiadendron giganteum. The sequence goes on from CM021102.1 coordinate 714,740,468, forward strand.
TGTTTGAAGAGAGTGAATTTGATTATAATGGGCAAGTTGAGTAAGGTGAGTTACTGGTAAACATAGTGCAGGGGGAGAGTGTGAGCAATCTGTTGGGAAGACTGGTCCATTTCAATTGTCATTGCACAAGGTATCTCTGGAAGGTGAGTTACAACATAGTTTATATTCCTGTCATATGTTTTGTCAAGGGTTATCAGCAGTTGTAAGTGGATTTTAGTCCCTTCAAGTTCAAAAAATCAAGCAACTAGAGTTTTTTGCTTCATATATACAATACAGAGTTGTTGTTTCAGTTGTAAAAGCATTGTTGAAAGAAGGATTTAAAGGTGCAAATGGAGGACATGTTTATATTGACAAGTTCAAACATCTTTGTCAAGTGTTTAAGAAACCTACAGTGAAGATCAAGCAAGCATGGAATTATTCAAAATAAGACAATGTGTAGAGACTTAAAGACATCATGAAAAATATTTCAAGCATGGTTCTCATGTTGCGGACCCTAACTCAAGAGGAGCTTGAGTTCTTTTCTTCCCCAGGAGTATGGTGCAGGGGTACCCATGAGATTTCATGCCTCCAAGAGGAAAAAATAGTCATTTGGTTTTGGTTTTGTATTTTTTTCATGTAATAAGGTCTTTTAGACCATTTTATGGTTGTAGAAATCCAACTTGAGTCATTAGGTGCAAAGGAATTGGTAAATATAAAAGTTATCAAATGTTTTCATAGTTGCACAAAGCAACTTTTGTATTTTGTTGTCAAGTGGAAGGTGAATGGTTGGAAGTTGAAAATTAGTTTGTAACTATTGGGAATCTGTTGTAAATTCCTTAAAAAGTCTTTGTAATGTCAAAGACTTGGTTGAAGGTGATGGTTGTTGAAAATCTTGAAGTTGGAATAATAAAACATCTTTGTTTTCTACATTTTGCAACTTTTTTCTCTTTTTTGGTGATTGGTACGAACATGTACGATCATTTAATGGTGTGATACCAATTAGAAATGAAATATAATTGATTCTACTTCCTACTGATTTTTATTGCATCCAATTTCATTGTGTTTCAAGCAAGTTAAGGTAATAGTGAGCAAATCAATTTTTGAAGGATTTCGTACAAAGTAACATACCTTGGTTCTGAAGTATGTTGTATAAAGCCCAAATGGGTATCTAATTTTTCCTTGACAATCTGGGTTTGATGTCTACAATGAAAGTTATGACAAAAAACTCAATTTTTTGCCCCACCTTCAAGGCCTGGAGAAGTAGGATAGTCAAAATTAAGGTCTATCTATACAAAACAACCCCCCCTCATTTTTGGATATGTTAAATAAGATCCAAAAGGGTATTTTAATATTTTTTTGTAATTTGGGTGTCAGGTCTCTCTTGAAATTTGTGTCAAATTTTGTCATTTTGCAGTATTACTAGGAATTAGGTCTATTTGTAAGCGAATGTCAAGTAGTTTGGGAAACTTGAGTTATTGTGAGTCATTATTGGTATGCACATGTTATTTTAACATTTTCTAAGATGTTTCAAGTGTTGGATGAATTTTTTGAAGCATTGTTGCATTGGTGCATTATTCGAGTTTTGTGGCCTTGAATGAGCGTCCATTTGTTGTGAAATATGGTATCAATTGCCTAAGTTTTGCCCCTACTTTGCATCAGATATCAATACTTAAAATATTATTAATTAGTCTCCTATTTTTTAGACTACATAAGCTCATTCCCTTAGACATTCATAAGAGACTCTTCCTTTAAATATACTTATCATTCTCGCAATAAACTCTTTGATAAGAAGATAACAAGTTTGCAACAAGTAAAACATTCTTGTAAATTTTGAATTTTAGCTGCTAATAGCTCCTTTTTGTATGCTCTAGCTTGGTAATACTCAGCTACACTCCTTTAGTTAGTTTAACAGCTTCTTGTTGTTATCACCTCTATCTCAGATATTGCACCCTCTAATTACTCTAAAATACTAACACACAATTGCTATTTGTTATTATCACTTCTTTGAAAAATAATTTTGCAAACTCTAAAATGCTTAAGATTAATAGAGTCGAACTATTGCCTCCTTCACTATGCCTTTCAGCAACCAAAACAAAGAGAAATCAACTTATTTTTATAAGAAAAGCTTATTCAGATTAAATGCATTCCACTACTGAACAATATGGTGCCATATTTATGCTTGCACAATAATTTTTTGTTTTAAAACTGCCTCTTAAAGAGCCTTGAACTCTTAGTTGCACCATGATTTGAAACACTTTAACAAAATCCAATTTATAGTATTTAATTTCATTGAATGCACAACTATAGGCACCACTATGGTGATTGGTTTCCACAACAATAAGAAGCTTTTGAAACTTGCTCATTGCCCCCTTTATGGCCACATTGGAGTGTGATTTTTTAAAGCTTAATAATGTAGTTTGAAATATTAACCAATGTTGACTTGGTCGCTGCATTTTGGAGGAGCCGACCCTTTCCAAGGGTTTTAGTTCTAAATGTTGAGTAAAGACTTGATAATTGCAGCTCTCACGCCACTCTATGGCTATTTAAATTTTATTGTTGATAGCTAATTATAATGCCTTAAATAGGCACGTGAGCATTGGCAAAGTAATGTTCATGTTTGAATTTTAATTGTTGAATTAAAGACCCTTATGGTGGTTGATTACTAAGTCCAACGCCTTAATTTAAATCATTTTTAAATAGCTATCATTTAGCTATGATATGCGACCTTCTTGACGTTAGAGTAAAAGGTTCTTTACTTAATTATTTTAAATAAGTTACCTTTTATATTTCTCTTAAGATTAACTTAGTTTCCATTTTGTAGGAATTTAATAATTATTATAATTATTAAATGCATCCCTTTTAGGTTACACTTTAGGGTTTCTTGATCTCCTTCATAAGGATTGATCTCTTTGTATTATTTCATTCTATTAATTCATTTTTTTGCTTGAAGCTTGTAGAGCACCTTTGTTTTTTTCTTTGTATCTCTTTCTCATGACAAGTTATTTGCATGCAGGTGATTCTTGGGTTCTGTGAAGTTGGATTTCTTAACTTCTACACTTGAGAGGTCTTTAATATGGTTTTTAAGCCTCAAGAATATGTCAATATCATAAGCCTTTGATTGAGGCTTTTTGCTCTCAAAGAGATTTAATTCATATCATCATTTCTTTGCAATATTTAAAAGATATGATAATAAATATTATTATGTGTGTATATGTATGTATATATATATTCATGTATGTATATAAATACTTATATATAAATATATTCATATGTATGAGTATATATATACCAATTATCGATTACCATCAAATCATATATACATATGCTCATATACCTTTACGTATAAACATATACATATTTATACATACCCACATATATATTTATATATATATCAAAATCATGAAACTATTTTGCATACACATATATCGTAATATATATACAATCATTTTTATATACAAATATCATACTAATGAGATCGATACTAATCCAATTTTGATAATGATAATATATAACGATTAAAACGTTAACAAATAAATACTAATATTCCTATAGCTTTCTACAAGGGAAACTAGGCTTGATTCAACTTAGGTTAACTTACCCAAGAGACACAACTTAAGATCAAAACTTACTCATATTCAAAAATATCCAAAACTTGACCTATGCACAGACATTGAACTCAGATAGCATTACTATCACATCCTTATCCATGTTGGAGTTGAGAAGATATAACTTCATAGGAGCCCAGTGACCTCTGCAAGCAAATAACCTGTTACAAGGAGAAGCAAAGAGAAGCAACAAAGAAAATGCTCAAGAATGTGGAGCAATGTATTCACCCAAAAATGTAAAATGAATAATGATACAAAAGATAGTTTTCAACCATATATAGATGAAAACCCTAAAAAGGAAAAAACCCTAGGCTTGCACAATAATAATTAATAAAGTAATTAATTATTATGCACTTAATATTAGCTTAAGTGAAAAAAGAGGTAAAAGGGAACTTTACGTAATTAAACAAATATTGTTTAATTAATAAAGTAAATATCCAATTACTCTAACACCCCCCCTTAAGCTAGACTTAGGGAGAAGCTAAAACCTAGAAGAAGCTACTGAAAGAAAAAGCAATGGGTCCCGGCAACAAGGCCAGATCAGGTACCCAAGTACAAAGAAATCTCTATGAAACGGAGAAAAAGGAGAAAACCCGGTGGGAAAAACTCCTCTCCAAAAAGAGATAGAGGAACATGCTGAAAGAAACATGAAGGAAGGAAGGCCTCATAAACACCCCCCAAGGACAACTTCCTTCACCCCAAGCATAGAGCGCAACTGAAGATAGCACGGAGATGCAAAAGGTTTTGTGAAGATGTCTGCAACCTACTCAATAGTGGGAATATACTCCAAGATGAGAGAACCATCCTGAATCAACTGTCTGATGAAATGCATATGAAGCTCAATGTGCTTCGTCTGCTTATGCTCCACCGGGTTGCACGAAATGTGTATAGCACTCTGATTGTCACAACAAAGAATAGTGGGACTATCAGGAGGAAAACCAAACTCAGTCATCAACTGATGAAGCCATAAAATCTCCTGACTAGCGAGCACAGCAGCTCGGTACTCAGCCTCTATAGATGATAATGAATGAGTAGTTTGCTTCTTGCATGAGCAATCTGACCATGTGATAGGACCAAAGCCAAGATAGAAAACAAAGCCAGAAGTAGACTTTCGATCATTGACATCACCAGCCCAATCTGAGTCAGTGTAGCCAACAATGTGAGGATCCCCTAATGTGTAGTGAATGCCATATGAAGTGGTGCCCTGAATGTACCTCAAAATATGCTTGGCAGCTTGCCAATGACTCTCATGAGGATCATGGAAGAATCGAGAGACAAGGCCAACCGCAAAGGAAAGATCAGGACGAGTGTGAGTCAGGTACAACAAACTACCAACCAACTACCTATAAAGTGTAGAATCTACTGAAGGAGTGGGGCAAGTAGTAGTCAAAACAACCCCTGACTGAAACAGTGTGGGGGCAGGCTTGCAATCAAGCATGCCAAAGCGCTGAAGCATATCAAAAGGATACTTCTTCTGGTAAATGGAGATCCCCTCTGAAGACTGAATCACCTGAAGACCAAGAAAATAGTGCAGAAGGCCGAGATCTGTCATCTCAAACTGCTCCATCAAAGCTAGCTGAGAATGCTGAATCATAGAGGATGAGCTACCTGTGATGAGAAGATCATCAACATATAGCACAAGAATCAGGATCTCACCCTCAAGATGCTAAATATAGACCGTGTGATCAGAATGACAGTGAGTGAAACCAATGGAAAGCAAAAAAGAGTCCATCTTCTCATACCAAGCCCGAGGGGCCTGTTTGAGACCATATAATGAACGCTGAATTCTGCAAACCAAAGAAGCATCATGTACAAATCCCTAACGCTGCCCCATATAGATCTCCTCCTATAGGTCACCATGCAATAAGGCACACTTCACATCCATCTGAAAAATGAGCCATCCCCTAGAAGCTGCAAGTGATAGTACAAAATGAATAGAATTCATCTTGGCGACAGGGGCAAATGTCTCAGAGTAATCAATACCCTCAACCTATGAGAAACCCTTCGCAACAAGACGTGCTTTGTACTTATCAATAGAACCATCAGTAGCATACTTAGTGCAATACAACCATCGGCACCGAACCATCTTTCTGCCCTTAGGAAGAGGATAGAGATCCCATGTAGTATTCCTCATCAAAGAAGAATACTCCTCCTCCATAGCACAATCCCACTTAGTGTGACCTATTGCCTCTAAAAACCTCTGAGGATCCTCTGAAAGAGCATGACTCAAAAGACTAGAACCTGCAGTATGAGAATGGGTGCGACGAGTGTCTGAAGGATCACCGGCCATAGGTCCTACTGCCTCAATAGTAAAGCGAGCCCATTTGGGCCTCTGAGGTGGAGCAAGTGGAGGTGGAGATGGGGGATCATCAATATCCTCATCAAAATCATCCTCAAAATAATCCTGAAGAGTTGCAGTGGGTGGAGTAGGTAGTGAAGTGGACACTGGAGACAGGGTATCAACTGGAGGAAGGTGCTCATCAAACTGAACATCTTGTTGAAACAGGACCTCTTTGGAATCAGGATCAAACAACTTGTACGCCTTAACATCCTCACAGTAGCTGACGAAAATGAGGGGTCGACTCTTCCGCTCCATAGCTCTCCTTTGAGCATCAGGAATAAAAGCCCGTGCCTCACTACCAAATACTCGAAATGATGAAATATCAGGCTTGTCATGAGACCAAGCCTCCTCAGGAGTCATATGTCGAATCGCCTTGTGAGGCATTCGATTCTGAATATAGTTGGCACAATTGACTGCCTCAACCCAAAAAGATGAATCCATGGACCTAGACTAAATCATACAATTAGCCATCTCCCGTAAGGTCCTGTTCTTTCTCTCAGCGATACCATTCTGCTGAGGGGTGTAGGGAACAAAAAACTGATGTTGTAAACCATGCTCAGTGCAAAGATCTCTAAAAGCCTGATTCACATACTCCCCCCATTATCTATATGTATCCGCCGAATAAAAAGACCAGACTGCTTCTCTACAAATGTCTTGAAGACACGAAAGGAATCAAAGACATCAGACTTGTACTTAAGAAAATACACCCATGTGCGTCTGGAGAAGTCATCAATGAATGTGAGTACATACTTGGCCCCTGAAAAAGAAGGAGTGAGAAATGACATGAGGTCACTATGAATCAACTCCAAGGGTGCCAAAGCACGAGTGGCACTTCCCTTCGGAAAGGGATCCTTGTGATGCTTGCTAAGCACACAACCATGACAAACATCGTCAGTGCAGGAAATCTATGGAAGACCAAGAACTAGTGCCTATGTACTCATCTGTTGAAGATATCTGTAATTGGCATGGCCCAAACGCTCATTCCAAAGCTTACTCACTGAATCTACATGTGCTATAAGAGATGAACCTATACCCTCAGAAGGCTCAAATCCATCAAATCTATAAAGACGAGATGCAGTATCAACACTCCCAATAGCCACAACCAAATCAGAGTCATGGAGGTTCCGAATAACCACATCATGTGGTGAGAACTCAACTATCTTACCAGAGCCAGTGTGGCAAATCTGATAAATGGACAAGAGTTTCATTGAGATGTCAGGAACAACCACAACATCCTATAGAGTGCCCCCATCCAAAGAGATAGACCCTGAACCCAAGACGAAAAGTTGTGAAGAGTCACCCACTGCAATCTGTGAAGTACCACAAGAGGCAAGAGAAGTGACCAAATGCTGAGTGTGAGTCATATGGTGAGAAGCACCAGAGTCTAAAATCCAAGTGGACCCATTGGTCGATGCTCGTGCAGTGAGAGCATGACCCTTCCCTGTGGTGGAAGAAGAAGAAGACTGAGGTGAGGAGATGTGTTGCTGCTACATGGCCTCCTCTAAAGCCTCTAATCGTTTCCAACACCTGGAAACTGGATGACCTTGCTTGCCACAGAAACTGCAAGTGTCTCCTGATTTCTCCTTAGTCTTGGAGGAAGACTCACCAGACTTCGAAGATTTCTCATGTTTTGGATTAAATGGTGGTTTAGAATCAAACTTAGGAGGCGGTTTGGAGGAATGCTCACTACCTGCAAAATCTTTCTTGGGCCTTGGTTTCTGCTTTTGTTTCCCCTTCGGTGACTGAGCAACCAATGCTTTGCTCTTTGAACCTGAGAGCATATCCATCTAAGAAAGGTGAGATTGTTCCCGAGACAATCGCTCACAAAATAAATCAAAGGAAGGCATGGTAAAACTGGCACCCAAACCATCCATGGTGGAGTAGAAGGAGGAAGCAAATATCTGAAATGGACCACGAAGCTTTGAAAGAATCAAGTAAATGCACTCTGTGTCTATCTTGTTCTTCCCACAACCCTGTAAAATAGTACGGATAGTTTTGAACTTGTTCAAAAAATCCTCAATAGTGGGAAATGAATCAGGTAACAATGAAGTCAGCTCTGCCTCAATCTGTAATGCACGGAACTCATTAACGGCCCCAAAAAGTGTCTCAAACTTCAGCCACATGGCTCGAGGAGTGAGCAAAGCATCAAGGTGAAACAAAAGACTATCTGAAACATGCATGCATAACAAACCTATAGCCTCATCCATCTTGTTTCTATGCTACATAATCTCAAAAGGACGCTGCAACTGAGGCTGAACCTCATCTAAACAAGACCATAACCCTCATGACTAGAGTAGCCTCATCATACGAGACTTCCAAGTGTGATAGTTATGTGATGTGAGTAGCTCAACTAAAGAGTCTGCCATGAAACCCTGCACCTGTACCTGCTTGTGTTTTTTATTATTATGTGATCTTTCAGAATAGACAGAAGATGCAGAAGGGTTTTTTTTTTTAGAGTTTTGTGTTCTGGTTTTCTGATATAAATGACAGAAAGCAAGAGAAAAACACCCCCCACAAAAGATAAACCCAAACCCTAGTACAAACAGAGAAGGAAGCAATGCATAAGCAAAAAATACTTCAAAACAAATTCTCATGTACCTGGTGAAAATTTTGATAAAATAAATCACATATCTGAATAGAGCATATTGAGAGCTTTCCAACGCCTATTCGAGTTTGAAAAACGGAGTCCATTTGCACCTTCTATGACCCCATAAGTGAAGAAAGAAGACCTCACTTTGACTGGAAAAATAATATCTAGACTAGTAAAATTTTAAAAAAAATCCTACACCATCAGATCGGTGCCGAAACTAGCTTTCCAACGCCTATTTTTTTTCGAAAAACCGAGCTAAAACACCCGAGTTACGTTCGATCTTGTGAAAGAGCATAAAAAGCCCGATTAGACCCCCTTTAGCACCCTGGAGCTAAAAAAATAACCCCTGGTCGCCTGGGCGGACTAGGGGGCTAGGGTGGTTAACCCGCGGTCACCCATGTGACCACTCGTAGGCTGGGAGAGGGCCGACAAGAGGTCGGCGTCCGCGGGCTCGGTGGGTGTCAGTGGGCTCGGCAGGGAGCGCAGGGAGCTTGGCGGGGAGTCGGCGGGGAGTCGGCGAAGCCCGACGGGGAGCGTAGAGAACTTAGCAGAGCCGAGCGCGGCAGAGACTAGCGGAGCAAGGCAGAGTCGGGGTGGTGCTACGGATGCAGACGGCGAAGCGGCGGACGGGCGGAGGAGCGGTGGCCAACGGATTTTTAACGGGCCGTCAAAAAAAAAATCAAAAAACCTTAGTTTTTTTTTTTATATTTTTTTTATTTTGCAATTCTTTTGCTGTGGGGGCCATACAGCCAAAACCCTAAAAAAAATTTTGCATCCCTGGTTGACTATAACCAAAATCGACAAGTTGACAGTCAATTTAGGGGTTTTTGAGCTCTACAAATCCAATGGCACTGTCCGTTTGGGCCCAAAGTGAACCTAAAATTTGGAGTATGCTGAATGCACAAGAAGAAACCTTAAAACCTTAGATTTGCTTCCAATGCAAAAAACTCAAAACAAGAACAAGCAGCTGCAGATTTGAAGCTCTGATACCATGTTGGAGTTGAGAAGATATAACTTCATAGGAGCCTAGTGACCTCTGCAAGCAATAATACCTGTTACAAGGAGAAGCAAAGAGAAGCAACAAAGAAAATGCTCAAGAATGTGGAGCAATGTATTCACCCAAAATGTAAAATGAATAATGATACAAAAGATAGTTTTCAACTATATATAGATGAAAACCCTAAAAAGGAAAACCCTAGGCTTGCACAATAATAATTAATAAAGTAATTAATTATTATGCACCTAATGTTAGCTTAAGTGAAAAAAGAGGTAAAAGGGAACTTTACGTAATTAAACAAATATTGTTTAATTAATAAAGTAAATATCCAATTACTCTAACAATCCATGCCCTTCTCCCAAGTGATACTCTCCTTCTCCCTTTGGAGGGCATGGAATCCTTCCTACATATCTACTTAGAAAAATAAATATGTAGTTAGCCATATTCTTCACATCTATATCATTGCATATTCATTAATATTTCAATTAAATGCATACAACCATTATATCACATATAATTCATCATAGCTTTCATCTTTCAAAGTTTCATAATGACATAAATCATTTATGCATTTAACATAAGGTAAAAAGTAAATTATAATTCAAAGATGAGATGTAACAAGTTTTGTAGATGATGTTTAAGCTATAAGAATTCCTACATATCTCTAATTGGTGGTCCTCCTATGAAAGCTTGTCATACAAGTATATTTTAATTATGATTTACTATATAATACATTGAGTTGTTTGGAGTGTGAATTTTTTCTCTTGAAAGAGTCTTCCCCACAAACACTTGTTTTATGGTATTTATTTATTTTTTTGTTAAATTTGTTTTTTTTTTAGAATTGTTAAATGATTAAATCTAACACGATACTCTCCTCAAAATATTATTGTAGGAAGCATTTTTGTGTACCCTTCTTCCTTTCATTTGGTATCGAAGTCTGATCATGAAGCAAGAGCATATGTGGTTGACCAGCAACCTTGCATCAATCAAAAATTATATTATAATTTATTTTCTTAAGGTTGGTAGGTGATTTATTTGATAGGGTAATTTGCAAGGTTAGAGTAAAATATTTATTAAATATTTTGTGGCAAGATATTAGTGGGGATAAATTTGTTGGCAAAACAAGAATAGACAACTGAGAGGGGGGGTGAATTAGTTGTCACAGAAATTAAAACTTATTCAACCTTATTATCCTTTAATCTTGGATTTGATAATTGACAGTGAAAGTATGAATCAACAACACATCAAGAACATAAGAACACCAAGATTTTATATGTGAAAACCCTGTTAGGGGAAAAACCACAGTGGATGTTAGTCCACAAGATTATACCCTGTTATAAGTATAAAAAAATGAATAAGGAATGCACATGCATTCAGGCACACTACCTAGAGCTCACTGCTTAAAAGGGGAGGCTCACTGTCTTACATATATATTCATATTAAATCCATCTGAAGAGGTTGAACTGAGAAATTAGCTTCTACAAAAGCCTAATGATATTTCCAGCTAGGCATAGAAATACTTCTTCACACTTCACTCAAAATCCTTCACACTCTACTTTGCAATTGAATGATCAGATCTTTAGTCGCACATATCTCGCACACACTTCGTATACATTTATATCAATGAAGAAAAAAATTGCTCTTATATATCCACTTCATGAAATTACACCAACAACTTTGTTGGCCAAAAATAAATAATATATGAATACAAAATGTTGGCCCAATTCATGAACAAATCTCAATGCGCACCAACTGAAGTCAATCACAACATAAGGAAGACCTAAAAAAACTTCCTCGAACATTCCAAACATTAAAATATTAATCCACAAGGATCCGCAACAGGCTACAACCACCATGTCGTCCAAGAACATGAAAACCCAAACATACAATGGAAAAATCTCCAATCACGATCACACCAATCAACGTGGGCATGCAACAAGGATAGAGCACGATCTAGAAACATCAAAGAACATTGCATGAGCATGCGCAACAACTGAAATTGCCAGAATCACAATCTCTTCTTCTAGAAACACCAGCTACAGTGACAGAATAACTATAGGAACACAAAAACATACAACTTGCATAGATCTTGATGTGCACCTCTGAAACTTCTGGAGTATAAACTAGAAAGGCTCAGCGAAAAACCCTTTAAAGTGCAACACCTGAATAGGAATGTAATGAAATTTCCACCACTCTGAGCTTCACAGATTACCTTCAATGTATTTATTCTAATTTTCTCAATATCCTCGACATATACAACCTTCAAAATCATCAATTCTAATAATGTTGACATCAATAACAACCACATATCAACAACACAACCACAACATCCAACAATCTCCCCCTTTGGCATTGATGGCAACACATGATGTGAAAAATACCATCAACATAATTAACTCTTCTCAAACTTTTCTTCTCCTCCTTACATTACTCTTCCTCCTCTCCCCCTTAGTTTTGATTACTCTTCTCCCCCTTTCTTCTACAAAAGTTTTTCATATTACTCTTCTCCCCCTTTGACATCAATGGCAAAGGTACACAAGCTCTGAACCACATATCTGAATCACAACCACAACATCCAACAAAATTAATGGGAAAATTTTGGACATTATTTAATATTTAAAAATTGGAAATTGAAAATGCATTTAGAACTTTCTAAAATCATGCATAAAAAAAGTGGGCACCCAAGGTGAGTTGGCAGGAGTTACATTAGAAATTGCCCTAAAATCTAGGAATGAACTCCAATTTTGGTAGGAGTGAGTTTATGAAATCATTTTTAATATTATGGAAGGTTTTTGGGATGTATTTTTGGAGGTTTCTTCCCAACTTGGTCATGATTTTTGCTGGTGAAGTTTTTGGAGCTTATTTTTGGAGATTATAGGTAATCTTAACTATGTTTTGGTAGACATTCTTGGCTAGAATTGGAAGGTTGTTGTTCTAGGTGTAGTATCTTCTTGAAGAGGATATGGGGAGTGTTTTTTTGAAAGTTTCAAGGTGATATGATAAAAAAATGGATCATAAAATTTATTGTTGAAGATGGGTGCAGTTTGCAAATTGGAGTTTGCAGGGTAAAGGTTGTAGATTGAGAGTGATTTGAAGGAGTTGAATCAAGAGTCTGTATTTGTTTTTATTTGTTGTTAATATCATATTTCAATATGATTTTTAATGTGTATTTATCATTCCAAGAGGGTGAAATCTTTGTATTTCCATTTTGGAGAAGATACTCTAATGTTTGCAGGAGAACTTTGAATAAAAACTTGGAAATTTATTTACAAAAGAATTCCATTGTTTTTCTTTTCTAAGTTATTTAATATTTAAGTCAAATCATTTTAATAGATTTTCATTTGTGGTTTGAGAAGGGATAGTCTCCCTTACATCAAAGGTATCAGAGCGGGATTTCCCAAGTGTGCAAGCAAAATGTCGAACATGAGGCAGTTTGCACTAGGACCTTTGGTGGTGCGTTTGTGATTTGCGTGTAGATAGATTGTTGGATATGAGGCAATCTATACCAGAGAGGATGGGATGGGTCATGAAGATTCCCATAAAAAAATTATTCTAAAAACAGTATTGGGAAGAAGTGGAAAATAGGAAGTGTTATGAAGAATTTAAAAATCTCTAGGCTGAAGTAGTGTTAGGTGAAAATTATGCAATCAACTTTTCAACAGATTACACAACCTAGATTTTAATCATAGTTGTGTGAGATATGATCTCTCCTCTCAGAAAAGAGATGTGCCCTTCTTACTGCTTATAGAAGCTAAATAAAACTAACTAAAAATTTACAAGATGTACACTACAACTTTGAGATGGGGGGTGTGTGTTACATTCATTCTTCTCTCTTTTTTCAGAGAAGATGTATTACAATGCTCCACAGTTGATGACTTAGATTCAAAGTAACCTTAAACTAAAAACAAGCAGTAATGTCGATAACTCTATCTTGTCAAACCAAAGTGTAGAGGTACTAGATATGATAATAATAACAACAATAAAAAGAAATAGGAAAGATCGTGAAGGCACAAAGTCGTTATGTAGCTTCTTCACCAATGGATCTAAGATAGATGTACCATCTGCAATATTAGAAGCACAAAGTCTTCTAGATATAACAATTCCATGAACAGCATGAATGATTGCAAGCACAAAGTCTTCTAGATCATTCAACAATATTTATCCAAACGTAAACGTAAATCCAAATAAAGAATGTAACACAAAGTTTACATAGATTTACTTGAAGCCCTTAAGATCTCATATACTGATCACCACCAATCTTACTCAAACCAAAAGAGAATTGATTCCAACACAAATTTTGGTATGCAACTTCCTTCTTTATTGATCAGATTTAGATTCACAAAATTGAACACAAAGTCTCAATGTTTGTTTCTCAAAAGGGCAGCACTTCGTTGCAAAAATACTAAAAGTCTAGATTACAATAGAGATTCGTCATATTTATAGAAGAGAGGGAAGAGATAATCTAGGAAATTAGTTGAGTAAACTTAGGAAAGTTAGGTGAGAAAAATAGGAAACCCTAACTTTGACTAAGTCAACATGTAATTCATCTCTGTGAAATTACATCTCATATTTTCAGTGCAATTACATTTGACAAAAACACATTTAAGATGTCACAAAATATTTACAAGATGCATAAAGGAAAGCATCAAAATTTTCAACATTGGGAGATCAAGAATCTTCATGGTTCTTGCTTGGGTGCAGAAGTCTTCATACTTCTTCCTGGTCTCTTGCATGAACTTTTCGTCCAGACCAACGGTGTAATCCACAATGGTGTGAATCCTCGTGATTGATTTCCTAGCGAATGAGTGAACCTTTTTGCACCTATCAAGATGTGTCTTGAGGTTGTCAAGAGTAATCCGTCTATCACAAAGAACATGGATAGAGGCTTCTGAAAAGTCTGCACTCTCTACTTAGTTCATGATGGCTTCTTTGAAGGTCTCAGAAAGTTTTGTGGACGGAAGGAAGATACGGTTCTCTTCAAGGAGCTCTCCTGACAACTCCTTGATTATTTTTTCAAGAATAGCACGATGTAGTTCAACATTTTCTTGTACTTGGTGGAGATCTTCTATAAGAGATTTGATTGTCTGAATACGATGCTTCAGTGATTCTCTTACTTCAACATATTTCTCCTTGTTGGGGATCACCCCAGCTTGAACCAATTTGTTGAGTTTTACCTGTTTCATTTGTGACCACAACAACAATAATTTTTCCATTTCTCTGAGCTCTTGGGAAAGAACACCTTCCTCCTTATCTAGCTCTCATTTGAGTTGGGCTATCTGAGTAATTTTTTCATCCGTAGCAACTATAATCTAAGAGCCATGTTCTATAATCTTATTAATAAAATCATATAACACTCTGCCTTTGGAGGAAAACTTCTCAGCCTTCTTGACAGTTGGGTCCTAAACACTTACCATTGCCAACGGTTGTACATTACTTGAAGATCCTACAAGTCTCCTTACAATAGTGGAATAATTCTCTGCCCGCTATTTGTACAATTTTCGAGCTTGCTCCATTTTGTCCACTCTTCCTGCCAATATATTCAAGGTCACTTGTGCATCTGCCTTGGCACTTTCATTTGTGGCCTTTCCAAGCTAGACTCTTGTCAATATTTAGTCCTCCTAATTGACATCTCCTTCCTCTTGAGTTGGTATGCTAATCTCTACATACTTTTGACTAGCTTTATAAACATGAAGTCTTGAATACACTTTTGCCTTTTTCTTCCCCTTGGCTTTTGGAGGGGCTATCTCTTCAAGATCAATCTCTTCCAGAGAGATCATTTTCTTTTTCCGCTTTGATACTTGAGATACCAACTAGGGGGGAAGAGAGGAGATATGATTTTCTTGGTTGACCTTCGACTCTCTTGTCACCGCCACTTCTAAAGGAATGACTGGTATAGTGATAATTGGCGTAGTTTCTGTCATTACTACTCCAGTAACTTGCACATTGAGTTGATTATGCATGGAATCATTCATGAACCTATGAAACTCAGCTCCTGAAGTGAGATCATAGGATGGAGATGACAAGTTGGGAATGGAGGACTGAGGGCTCGACAAAATGTCAATCGTTTGTATACTTGTCACTGAAGGAGTATCTAGTACGGTTGATGTTGCAGGGGGTGGTGAAATTTCCACTGCGGTAGATGTATAGGAATAGGCATAAGAATTTTTGGAATAGGAGGTGTGCGAGGAATGTTTGAAATTATGGGCGATGATGTCTGGGGAAGATCTTCGACTACATTCTCAAGTGGAGACATAATTTGTTCTTCATCGTGCCCGAGTACTTGTTGATCACCCTCTTGATCTTCTAACTCTTGTTCACCTTCCTGGTCACCTTCAGACTCTTGTTCACCTTTGGAATATTCTTCCTTATAAGATTCTATCTCTTTTGAATCTTCTTCTTTAGCAGATTGGTCACTTGAATTTTCTTCTTCGGGAATTTATCTCTTGGGAAATAGACCCCTTAACTTTCGAGCAAGATGAATCAGATTTCGTTGTTTCTTCTTCTTGGATGATTCGAGCATCCTTTTTTCCAAAAATGAACTTAATCCTAGGGCCTCTTCAAGAAGAAGTGGGAATAGCCACAAATTTATCTTTCATGCAAGGTTCTCATTCTTCACTAGTTTCTGCTCTGGATTCTTCTCCTTCATATTTTCTCCTGAAATTTTTCATCTCAAAGCCATTCTTGTGTAACCACTCTGTAGTGTTAGCCAATATTGGTGCCAACCTTTCTCTGATGGAAACGTTTTCCTTCTTGGACCATTGGATTGCAGGAAAAGGTTTCTTGGAGATTTCTTGTTCATCATAAGCATCGTTCATAATGTCACCAAGATCTGTGAAATCCTCTAGTAGGTCAGCAACATCGAGGTCTATGATCTGTTGTATGGTTCGTCTACAAAAATCCATCTTACAAATAGCCTCTTCATCTTTGCAATCAACCCAAATTTCCTCAAAGTGGTACTCGTGCTTGTGACCCTTTTTTTAGCCTCTTCTTTACATTTTGATAATCAAAATCAAATTTGCATCTATAGGTCCTAATTGTCGTGACCTGCATCTTTGCATAGAATGATTTGGATTTTGTACACTTTTGATGGTATACCTACCAATTGTCAGTGGAAACTTAAATCTCGGCTTGTGAATCCTCATCTATTCTTTGTGAACTAAAATCAGTTGTTTGCATAACTCCATGAGTATCCACTTGTCTGAAGGATATTTAGGCAACATGTAAGGGCACCCAGTATAGCATCCTACCCTTATGTAAGTAAAATTTGGGAATTGTAGGAATATGCATCTGACTTTACTTACCACTTTGTAGGCCTCATCGGACACTCTCTTCTTCTTGAGATTCAGGTCAAAGCTAAAAAGAAAAGGTTCAAAGAAAGCATTAGTGACCCTCCTGAAATGGTGAAGGATTTCCTTCAGTTCTAGTTGATAGAAATATGTGTACACAGGTGTAGAAATCCAGTTCCCTTTTGTAGATAAACCTAGGAATTGCCTCATCACGGTTGCAGCATACACCAGGTAAGAAATCATATATAACTTCAAGGTGGTTGGCACATTTATCAGTTGTTCATGGATTGCATCACTGATTTATTTGTCCCAATTAATATGAGCCTTTTTTCTTATTATGATACAAATGTACTTGTACATCCAATCCTGAAAATGAGACGTTTCAAGCAATCCCTTAACTCTGCTCAAGAGTGTTATCATGTCCCTAACATCTTCTTTGAAGTCACTTCATGGAAGTCCCTTTGACCATCTTGAGATAGTATGTTTGGGTTCTTTCAACCATTAGCTATTGATCAAGTACTTAGCCTTATTTGGATCTGATTCATAGACTTCTTGCACTTGTTGTATTGAAATTTCAGTATATTTTTCCATCTAAGGGACTCTAAAAACAGTATCAAAGAAATCAGGGTCCAGTCTCAATATCTCATGTCTAGAAGAGTCAATCACACTTCTTCTTTCCCTGATGTAATGGGATGCAAATTGGAGGATGAACTCTATATGATGTGAAGAAGTAGGGAAAGTAGACACCAAGTGTAGATTAATGTGCACAATGGCTCTCAGAGAGTCTTCAAGAGGATTTTACTCAATTCTCTTTATGAAATCAACAAGGTCTTGATGACCAACCTTGGTGTCTTCTATCTCATCCACCTTTGAAATTACTATTGTCAGTGGATAAACACCTTGGTATTTGTATTTCATTTTTCCTTCAGCCTTTAAAGACAATGGAGAATTCTTGGTTGTCATCTGAGAGCAACTGGATCAAAAGATGCAATCTTTGAGGATCCCTTGACAAGATCTAAAAAACAACTGCAAAGATGGTGAATCAACAAACGTTAGTCAAAAAAGTAGCATTGGGATGCGTGAAGTGAGCAACGATGTTGAGCAAGCATGATACGAGTGATAAGGCATAGAAAATGATTCATGAGTGGAGAAACATGGTTTGGAAAGAAAATAAAGAAAGTTTGAAGATTTTAAGGCAAAATTGTCAAAAGTGTAAGGGCGTTGAAAATCAGCACCCTTGCACTTGGAGAGATGGCATTAATTGTAAGGGCATTGAAAATCAGCGCCCTTGTACTTAACTTGCAAGTTTGGTAAAAAATGTCAGGGCACTAAAAATCAGTGCCCTGACACTTAACTTCAAACTTAAAGTTTAAGGAAGTGTGGGGGTAGGTTTTTTTTTTTAACGCCTTGGCATTTGTAAAAAATAAAATCCATGTAGGAGTGTTGATTTTCAGCACTCCTACACTTAAACTTGGAAATGTTTTTCAAAAACGTTAAGTGTAAAAGCTTTGAAAAATGACGCTCTAGCCTTAGAGAATTTCAAACAACCATGAACATTGTCATTTTGAAAGGATGTGTGGGTGGAGAGTTTGGATGCCTTGTAATGGAAAAGATCACGCATAGGTAGAGAAAACATGATGGAAAGAAAGATATGTTTCAAACTCCAAGAACCAAAGGCATTGAAAAAATGCAAGGAGTTGAATGAAGAAGAGGTGATTCTTAAAGAAAAACCAGCGCACGTCTTTAAGACTGGTCGAGTTTATGGAGACGCACAAGAAAGGCATTCTAAACAAAGACGCTAAAAATAAAATACGAAATAAACGTGCAAATCCATTATTTCTTTGCAAATGAAAAGGAAAGGAGAAAAAACACGACAAAATAAGAAGGAAGACATACCGAGAGCAAAAAGAAAACCCTAGATCAATTCGCTTGAAGAGGAATCTTCAAAACGCATTTTTGAAAGTGTTGAAAATCACCCAACACAAAGAGGAGGAGAGATAGGTGGAAGAAATGGAGTTAGGATTAACTTAAAGTCACTTAAAAGTGATTTAAAAGTGAAATAAATGAACTAAAGTCGTGCATTTAATCAAGGCATGAAAGGTGGAGAAAACTGGAAATAATGCATTCGGGTCAAAAATTACCACCCAAGGCCAAAAAATGACTAAGTATGGAGACTTGGTGTAAGGGCGCTAAAAATCAGCGCCCTTGCACCAAGTCAAATTTTCACTTAAGTGCAAAGGCGCTGAAAAATTCCGTCATTGCACTTTTTACACTTCGAAAAAAATTCTTCACAAAGTTAGAGCGCTTTTTCTTGGAGCTTTTACACTTTTCACAATTTTACTAAGTATGAACAATGAGTGTTCGCCAAGATACTCATTTCAAAGGTCTTCGCTAGACGGGCGTAGAGGGATGCTCAAACGGACTATTTGAGACTTTTGAATGCACTTCTAGGTGGATTGAAAATCACCTCGTTTTGTGTGCTTGAACATCATGAACCTAGGAAAGGGACAAGTTTCGTAGGGGGGTTATCTGTGGAATGAGCGCTGCTAGATTCTATGATAACAAGTAGATGTTTTGGAAAATTTGATTAAGGAGGAAGTGGAAATATGAGAAGAGAGATATGGGAAGAAGAACATTCTCTTGAAATAGGAAAGAAAAAAGAAGAGAGGAAAGAAAGAGTGTTGCAGCCCTTTGGTAAGGGTTGAATATGAAGAAGAATATGTGGGGGAAGCCCACACAAATGTGGAAGATAAGAGGTGAAAGTTGCAACGATGGCATGTGAATGGAGTGCATTATGTGAAGCGGGTGAAGAAGGTTTTAAATTAGAAATTGTGAACATAGATGGTCCTATATATTAACAAGTGGGTTGGTGAGGAAGAGGATGATCTCTTGTTGAAAGAAGATATGATGATGTTGGATAGGCTATTTGAGAGGAAAATATTGGATGAAGATGATAAGAAGATGCAAATGGGAGAAGATAAATTCTAGGATTTTGCTAACATTATCTTCAATGCAGATAATAAAGAAGGAGATGCAACAAACGATGGTCCTTTAGAGGATATGACTACATGGGAGAAATTCAAATAGTCTTGTGAAGATGCATACATGGAGGTTTTTGAGGATGGAGAAGATGATGTTGCAGCAGAAAAGAAGGCAATTTCTGATTTTAAATTTAAAAATATTGATTGTTTACCCTCTAAGGAAAATATTGCAATAGTAGAAGATAAAGTTGTAGTTGTAAATGGGTATATGAATGTTGCATATTTATGTGTGGGGATTGTGGATGGTTATGCAGGGGAACTTGGTGGAGGTGATCATTTTGTGGTGGGTTGAATCCTACAAGAGAAGAAAGGATAATATATGGTATTAGGAGGAGGAGGACGAAACATGGTGGATACAAGTCCAAGAGAGGAGAGAAGAATAGAGTGCAGAGTTGTCAGAGGAGGAGGTTGCTTGTTCTAGCTAAGTGTTGGAAGAGGAGAAAGAAGAATCAATTTTAGGTGTCGAATTTAGTGATGGAATTTGTTGAGGATTGCTTGCAATCCAAAAGGGTGGTACTACCACTCAACTCCATTTTGTGAATCCCTATTCACAAAAAAATTCCTACCCCAGGTGTCTGATGCAGGACATCTGTGGTTGACCAACAATCTTGCATCAACCAAAAATTATATTTTAATTTATTTTCCTAAGGTTGGTAGGTAATTTATTTGATAGGGTAATTTTCAAGGTTAGAGTAAAATATTTATTAAATAAATGCCTTTGTCATTTTGTGGCAAGATTTTGGTGTGGAGATAAATTAGGGGGCAAATTTTGGAAATTATTTAATATTTAAAAATTGGAAATAAATATTCTTGGGTGTGGGTCTTTGAGGGAATATGAGTTTTAAAATATATTTATAACTTTCTAAAATCATGCATAAAAAAATTGGACACCCAAGGTGAGTTGGTAGGAGTTACATTAGAAATTGCCCTAAAATCTAGGAATGGACTCCAATTTTGGCAATTTTGGTGGGAATGGGTTTATGAAAGAATTTTTAATATTATGGAAGGTTTTTGGGATGGATTTTTAAAGGTTTCTTTCCAAATTAGTTGTGATTTTTTTCTGGTGAAGTTTTTGGAGCTTGTTTTTGAAGATTACAGGCAATTTTAACTATGTTTTGCTAGCCATTCTTGGCTAGAATTGGAAGGTTGTTGTTGCAGGTGTAGCATCTTCTTGGAGAGGAGATTGGGAGTGTTTTTTTGTAGGTTTTAAGGTGATATGACAGAAAAATGGATCATGGAATCCATTGTTGAAGATGCGTACAATTTACAGTCTGGAGTTTGCACGGTGAAGATTGTAGATCGAGAGTGATTTGAAGGAGTTGAATCAAGAGTTTGTATTTATTGTTATTTGTTGTTGATATCATATTTGAATATGATTTTTAATGTATATTTATTAGTCCAAGAGGCTTAAATCTTTGTATTTTTATTTTTGAGAGGATACTCTTATGTTTGCAGGAGAACTTTGAATAAAAATTTGGAAATTTATTTACAAAATTTCTGCATTGTTTTGCTTTTCAAATTTATTTCAATTTTAAGTCAAATCATTTAAAAAAATTACATTTATGGTTTGAGAAGGGAGAGTCTCCCTTACATCAGATCACCTCATATTCTAGGTGTTGGTACAGGGTTTTTGTAGGGTTTTTGTAGTAATATTTATTAGAGTGGGAGCTTGCACATGGAGGGTTTTATTTTCTTATTATAGGAAAAGATGGTAAGGACAAGAATAGAAATAAAGAATTTATCAAGCAAACATTTTTAGTTGAAGAAGTTCAAGACAAAGGATGTGCTCATATATCTAGATCTATGGATTGCAGTATCTGGATCCAAATATGCAACTATGTCACAAGAAGACTGGGACAAGATGAAGAGAAAGGTGAAGGGTCTTATTAGACTCAGTTTGGTTGAGTCAATGCATGAATAGTCTACTGCAGCAAATCTTTGGATGAAGCTTGGAGAAATTTGTTACGCTAAATAATTAATGAATAATATTTTACTAAGAAATCATTTGTATACAGTCGAGATGGGGGATGGTGGATCTATAGTTGAATATTTAAATTCCTTCAATATGATAGCTACTCAATTACACTATGTGTAAGTGAAAATAAAGGATGATTGGTGTATGAATTTTTTGTTTTCTTTGCTATATTCATGTGACCACCTTGTTATGGCTATTAGGAACACTACCACCAAGTTCAAGATGAGAAAAGTGGTTGCATATTTTCTTGTAATAGAAATGAGATGAAAGACCTAAATAAAAGGACAAGAAGCAAGATAAGTCTAGATCCAAATCTCTTGGTAAATTCAAGCCAAAATATTGGAAGTATGACAAAATTCGATAACTAAGAAGAGATTATAAGGAGGAGGAGAAGAAGTAAAAAAGGAAAATTCTTATGATGATTGTAAGAGATCCTTTCAAGATGAAGATCAATCTTTGTCAATGCCTTGGCTACTCGTGCATTAGAAGGTGCATGGTTGATAAAATCTAGTGCCTCTTTCCATATGACTTCATATAAAGGTCGGTTTATAAAATGTGAAGAATATGATGGTAGGAAGGTTTACCTACGAGGTGACTCTCATGTGAATATTTTTTTCCACGGTGGAGTCCTTATTTGATTCCCTTATGGATGAGTAAGGAGGATCAATGGTGTACTTCATATCCCTGGTTTAGTATGAAACCTACTAAATCTAACAGTAAATTGAATGATATAGGTGTGCAAGTTGTTTTTTCGAGTGGAGGGTACAATATGGTTAGATAAATTATGTTTCTTTCAAAGGCGTTCAAATTGGCACTCTATTTTAGTTAGATGTATGTACAATTCAATATAATAGTTCTTTCATTCCTATAGTGAAGAGATCTGTAGAATATCCACCTTCACCATTGGAACCAACAACAAAGAGGTGTGTTGTGTCTACTTATGATGGTTATGATTTATGGGTACCTAAGGGTGTTCATGCTTTGGAGACCAAGCTACCAATAGAGAAAATAATGTTATGGCACCAAAGGATGGATAATATAGTGGGAAGGGTTTAAGGACCCTCAAAAATAAAAACCATGTTGAGGGATTAAATGATTGTAATCTTGAATTTGATTTTTGTGAACATTTCATATATGGAAAAAAAAATTGTGTTTAATTTTACTCTAGTTCTCATAAATCTTTTAGGATATTGGATTTAATCCATTCTGATGTATTTGATCATGTTAATGTTCCTTCGATTTCGAAATTTGTATATTATGTTTCTTTCATTGATGATTATATCAAAAAGACATGGGTATATTTCCTTTGAAGCATATTTAAATTTTCAATCATTTTAAAGAGTTTAAAGCTCTTGTAGAAAATCAGACTGGTAGGAAGATTAATACTTTGAGGACTGATGACGATAGTGAACATTGCTTAATATATTTTGATAGATTCTATAAGGCTCATGGGATAGAAAGACATAAGAAATATCCACACTCCCCTCAATAGAATGGAGTTTCAAAAAGAATGAATAAGATACTAATGGAAAGGACTAGGAGTATGTTGAGTGTGGTTGGCCTAGAATATTTTTTAGATATAAGTAGTTTTTATAGGTTGCTACCTATTTAATAGGTTTTCTACATCAACTCTTGTTGATAAGACACCTATGAAGGCGAGGTTAGAAAAAAATCCATTATTGAGACATGTTTGAGTCTTTGGTTGTGAAGCATATATACATGGGCCTAGGGAGAAGTGCTCAAAATTGGATAACAAGGCTATAAAATGTATCTTCATTGGCTAGGTACTAGTGTGAAAGGATAGAAGCTTTCAAACCATATGGTTGAGAAATTTTTATATAATAGAATTGTTACATTTAGAGAAGTTAAGTCTTCTTCCATAGTATTGTAGCCAAATAAGGAGAAAAGAAAGATGTGGTTCAACTAACCCCAAAGATCAAGAAAGTTGAACCAAAATACCATGAAGGACTTAAAGAGGAAGAAACCTCATATAGTTCTAAAGAAGAACCTCCACCTTATTCATTGAGGAGTCCACTCAAAAAATGAAAGGAAGTTGATTATGCAAAAAATCCCCCTACACCAATCTATCAGAGGAGAGAATGTGCAAATTTCTACAACTTCAAACCTTATTCAATTACAATAATGAAATATGCATAATAGGTAAATATAAACAACATAGGTACAAGAAAAACACATAACATTAGATATACATGGGAAAAAACCACACTCTAAACACACAACTCAATTTGTATTATTCAACAAGGGTCATAATACAGTTTCAAAGCAATGTTCTTTAGGAGTCTCACACTACAACAAGAATCTGAAGCAATTCTGGTAGCATAATAGCGTCTCAGCAGTTCTTCAACCTATCATTTTGAAAATACACTAAGGCATCAAGTATTTATAATACTTCAACATGAAGAGAGGATATCAAAACTTTCCATAATCAAATCCCACGCCCAAGTGTGAAAATGAGTTAATTATGGGGTGATCCCATTATACTGGTTTACAATTTTTGGTCAAACTGGACATTGAACTAATTTTCTTTAACCAAATCTTCACTTTTAGGCACCTATAGCTACTAAAACATGAGGAATTTGAAGATGATTCAAACTAGTAATTTGTGATATTTTGTTTGTAGATTCTAAAAAAAAAATTAAAAAAAAATTGGAATCAAATTGCATTTTTTTCCATCTCCTTTGAAAACTAGTTTTTAATGGTAAACACCATTTTTAAAGAGTGGTGTGTACTTGGTAACACGTTACTTTTTTTCTATGAAGGATAAAATTCTAATTTTTTCGAATTTAGATTTGTAACTATGATATCTAATGCATGCAATTGGTTTTATAGTGTTTTATTGAATTTTTTTTCTTAATTAAGTTTTGAAGTTAGACCATTTACAATTCAGACATAGGTTTACTTGCTAACACAACTTTTTTTGTATGTATCAAAACTCAATTATTTTTATTGGATCAAGGACATCAATATCTAGTGCATAGATATATTTCAAAAAAAAATTGTAAGTCAAGGTAGCAAAACAACTTCCTACACTAATCTTGAGAGGAGAAAAAATGCAAAAATTTACAGATCTTTAATAGTTACAAAAACTTAAACACAAATATCATGCATACCACAACACAATGATTTACGTGGGGAAAACCCTTTTGGGAGAAAAACCCCTCACTCCAAAAGTCACCCAATATATTATTCAAAAATCAAAAGATTACAATATACTTGCAGAGCAAGCTTCTCACAGGAGTATCAGCACTAGAGATCAAAAGACAACCCAACCATTATTAGACTCTCAAAAATACACTACCATCTACATACATCTCACCCGCTTATAAAAATATTTTTGGAACCTTCTAGAATTAGGGATTACAAGGTCGTTTTTCATTTGACATGTTAATGGAAAATCTTTGACGATTCAACAAGAAAAAACCTTGACATGTTAGCGAAAAAAAACCTTAACGTGTCAGCGGGAAAAAACCTTGACATGTCAGTGAAAAAAAAAATTGAGGTAATGCCCCAAACCCCACATCTTGCTACGAGTGTATAGTATTTGCATTATCAGTTACCACCTATCAACAATAAACCATGTATAATTGCAAGGTTGAGACACATTTTCCCAACAAATCTCCCACTTGTTGAACACCTTGCAAGAGCAACGGAAGGGTGTCATCATCATCTCTAATTGCTAGGGGCCGAAAGGCCCATAGTCTCTGAACACCATCTGAACTTATTTGTGCTCATAGGCTTAGTTAAATAATCAGCAACATTCATCAAAGTCTCTACCTTAACCAGCTTCACCTTGCCATCTTTGACCATATCTCTAACAAAATGATATTGTACATCAATGTGCTTGGTCCTAGCATGAAACATTAGGTTCTTGGCTAGACATATTGCACTCTGACTGTTGCAATAAATTATCACTGCACCTTGTTTTATTCCAATATTTGAACACATTCTCTTAAGTCAAATGGCTTCCTTACAAGCATCAGTAGTTGGCATATACTTTGCTACAGTAATGGACAAAGCAACCACACCCTGTCGCTTACTCATTCAACTAATCGCGCCATCAAATAAAGTAAACGCATAAGCATTGGTGGATCTTCTACTATCAACATCACCTGCCCAATCTGAATCCACATAACCATGAATATCAAGGGAAATCTCGTCTTCAGTCATATTATTGTGATAACATAAGGAATAATCTGAGGTACCGCATAAATATATGAACTCTTTTAATTGCAACCTAATGAACTCTACCAGGATTAGACATATATCTAGAAAGAAATCCCACTGCTTGGGAAATGTCTGGTCTAGTACAAACCATAGCATACATCAAACTTCCAACTGCACTTTGGTAAGGCACTTTGCTCATGTCTTCCATCTCTGATGGAAATGTTGGACAATTTAAAATAGATAACTTTGTTCCAACTGAAATAGGGACACACAATGGTCTACAATCCTGCATATCAAACCTCTATAAAATTAAATTGACATACTTAATTTAGCCAAGACATAGCTTTCTATTCACTCTATCTCTTCTAATTTCCATCCCAATAATGTGTTTAGTTGAACCAAGATCTTTCATTTCAAATTTAACAGCAAGTTGAGATTTTAGTTCTAAAATCATACATTTCCCTTTCCCAATAAATAACATATCATCGACATATAATGCAATAAACAAGAAACAATCATCATCAATTTTATAATAAACACAATGATTTGATTTAGAACGCTCAAATCCCAAACTCAACACATATATATCAATTTTTTGGTACCACATACTAGGACTCTATTTTAGGCCATACAAAGATTTCTTCAATTTGCAAACTTACTTTTACCTTTCACCACATAGTGCTCTGGATGTGTCATATAGATATCCTCCTCCAAATCACCATGAAGGAAAGTAGTTTTCACATCCATTTTTTCAACTTCTAAATCATAAGCAGCAACAATAGCAAGTAAAAATATAATGGATTTCACTTTTGCAATAGGAGAAAATATATCACCATAATCAACACCCTCAACTTGAGAGTAGCCTTTCACAACCAACCTTGCTTTGTACTTCGCAATACCTCCATCTGAACCAATATTTTTCTTGAACACCCATTTACAACCAACAGGTTTTCTTCCTTCAGGCAGTGGTACAAGATCCCATGTATCATTCTTTTTCAATGCTTCCATTTCTTCATCCATAGCAATCTTCCAAGATTCTACATCATTCATACCTAATGCCTCTTCTACTGATCTAGGTTCATCCACATTAGTATTCAAAGCAAAAATACATCTCCAATTGTCAAGTGAATACTTTTCAAGTGGTTTTTTATGTCTTGTAGACCAATGAACAAGTTGAGTTGGAGGTTCTTCCTCCACTTGTAAAGATTCGGAGCTAGATTAGCTCTCCTCAACTTCTTGTCTATCCTTGGGCCTCGATTCAACTTTCTCGGGTGTAGAATGAATTTGAACCACATCTTCCTCTTTACTTTTTTTTGGTTGCAATGTAACAAAAGAAGGCTTAGTTTCTCTAAAAATAACACTTCTACTATGTATTACCATATGTGCAATAGGATCCCAAAGCTTGTATCCTTTCACACCATAACTATATCTGACGAAGATACATTTCACAACCTTGTTCTCCAAGTTTGTTTGCTTCTCCTTTGGCACATCTGAATATTCCTTGCAGCCAAAAACTCTAAGATGTCTTAATGAAGGATTGTGACCTGACCATGCCTCTATAGGGGTCTTATCAACAAGAGCTAATATAGGAAACCTGTTAATCAGGTAACAGGAAATGGCAATAGCTTCAGCCCAAAAAATTTGTTTTAGACCAGCACAACTCAACATACTCCTAGCCTTCTCCATCAGTGTCCTATTCATTCTTTATGCAACTCCATTCTATTGTGGAGAATACAGAGTTGTCTTTTGTCTATGAATACCACAATCTTTACAAAATCTATCAAAATCATTAGAGAAAAATTCATCGCCATTATCGGTCCTCAAACATTTTATTTTCTTTCCAATTTGCAACTCAACCATTGCTTTAAATGTTTTAAATCAACTAAAAACTTTAGATTTACTCTTTAGAAAATATACCCATGTCCTTCTACTATAATCATCAATAAATGGAACATAATATGTGTATTTACCAATCGAAGGAACATCTACAGGACCAAACACATCAAAATGAATAAGATCCAATACACCACAAGATTTATGAGAGCTCGAGTAAAATTGAACGTGGTTTTGTTTTCCATAAATGCAATGCTCACAGAAATAGAATTCAAGATTAAAATCATATAGACCTTCAACAAGGTTCTTATTTTTCAAGGTCCTTAGACCCTTTTCTCCAATGTGGTTGATTCTCTGTTGCCATAACATAATTTTCTCTACATGTAACTTTGATTCAGTAGAAAGAGCACCCTTGGGTACCCAAAAGCCATGACCATCTACTGAAGGTGAAACCCTCACTTCTTCCATAGACTTGTTTTTCATAGAAGTAATATTGCACTCAACAACGCATGCATCGAGCTTATACAATGTGCCATATCTTAAACCTCTAGAAATCACCATAGCACCTCTAACCATCTTGCAACCTGCATCAAAAAATACTACCTACACACCCACATCTATTAGTTTTCTCACAGATAACAAATTTTGTGTTAATCCAGGGATATGAAACACACCATTAATCCTTTTTATTCTACCATCAAGAAACTTGATTTTAAATTTACCATAGCCAACAATGTCTAAATGAGAATCATCACCCAAGTACACCTTACCTCCATCAAATTTTTCATATTCACAAAACCAATCTCTATTAAAGGTCATATGAAAAGATGCACTTGAGTCAATTAACCATGCATCATTACTTGCATGAGTTTCCAATGTTGCAATGAATGTGTCACAATCTTCCTTCTCAGACTTAGAATCAGAATCAAATCTTTTTTTCTTCTTCTTTTCTTTTTTGCTTCCTTACAAACATATCTAGACTTACCGTAGTTCCAGCAAATAACTTTGGACTTTCCAAGAGATTTAAATATCCCCCTAGACTTGGATTTGTCACGCCTCTCTTTTTTCGTGCCTTTTTCCTTAGGTCTTCCACAAACATTTAGGGCCTCCTTGGCAATGATGGATTCCATCCTCCTCATCTCTTTAGAAAGCAAATAACCCACCACATCTTCAGTCTGCAATATAACAGAAGTACTCGCAATAGCCATAACAAGAGAATCCCACAAATTAGGCAAAGAACAAAGCAGGATCTAACATTTCTCGTCCTCATCCATTTTGACACCAACTGATGCCAACTGAGCCACAAACATATTGAATGCTTATAGGTGGTTTGTGAAGCTTCCACCCTCTTCCATTCTCAAGGAATATAACTTCTTCCTCAAGAAAATCTTGTTCACTAAATATTTGGCATGATACATCGCACCAAGCTTCTTCCATAGTTTTTATGCAAAGGTCTCTTCATGGACATTGATTAAAACAAAGTCTACTAAGCACAATCTGATTAGACCTTTGGCTTTACAGTCCATAACATCATATTGAGCAGCTTGAGTAGGATTTGCAGGCCTTGAAACATTCTCATCAACAACATCCCACAGATCTCGATCTATCAACAGATCCTCCATCTTAAGCTTCCACATTTCAAAATTATTTCCAAAAAATTTCTCCACCTCTATTCGCCCTGATGAACTTTCCATCTGAAAATTCCTGCAACAAGATCACAAAGTGTCTTCTACACAAGCTCCCACTCAAAACTAGATTAGCTCAAAAAACCCAACAACCCACAATTGAAACCAAAGTGATCAAGCTCTGATACCACTTGTAAGGAAGTTAAAGTAGCGGAACAACTTCCTACACTAATCTTGAGAGGAGAAAAAATGCAAAACTTTATAGATTTTTAACAGTTATGAAAACTTAAACAAAAATAAACACAAATATCATGCATACCACAACACAATGATTTGCGTGGGGAAAACCCTTTCAGGAGAAAAACCCCACACTCCAAAATTTTCCCAACATATTATTCAAAAATCAAAAGATTACAATACACTTGCAAAGCAAGCTTCTCACAAGCTTCTCACAGGAGTATCACCACCAGAGATCAAAACACAACCCAACCGCTATCAAACTCTCAGAAATACACTATCGTCTACATACATCCCACTCGTTGATAGCAAGCTTTTTGGAACCTTCTAGAATTAGGGTTTACAAGGTCGTTTTTCATTTGACATGTTAATGGAAAAGCTTTGACAAGTCAATGGGAAAAAACTTTGACATGTTAGCGGAAAAAACCTTGACATGTCAGTGGGAAAAAACCTTGATGTGTCAACAGGAAAAAACCTTGACGTGTCAGTGAAAAAAAATTTATGGGGCGATGCTCCAAACCCCACGTCTTGCTACGAGTGTACAGTATTTGAATTATCATTCACCACCTATCAACAATAAACCGTACATAATTGCAAGGCTGAGACACATTTTCCCAACATTTTTGATAGTCTGCTATTTTTCCACATGTGCAAAACAAGGAGCTTGATTTTCAGTGAAAACCCTATGTTTAATTAAACTAAAAAAATACATAATAAAACCAAAATATATTAAAATTATATTCGATGGATAGCTTGTTCTGAGGACTACCATCATCTAGTTGGGTATGTTAAGTTTCTTCCATTTTCACCCTCAACCCGAGCTTCGAAAGGCAAAAAAATTGCATAAATTTGGTAGAAGAGGGGAGAAGGAAAAGGGATGGGGGTTCACTAGAACCCCCCTTTGCTAAACCCCCCTTCTAGTGAACCCTCATTTAAATACAATTAAAAAATGAAACCCATTAAAGGGGGGTTCACTAGAACCCTCCCTTCTATCAAACCCCCTAAAGTGTTTTCCCTCTGAAAATGCATTTTTCCTTCCTCAAACTAATTGTAAACCAATTTTTTGGGCTCACCCTATGACATGTTGTCATAGTCAAAACACATAACTTTAGTCTTTTTTTGTTTCTAACATATGTCTCCTCAAAACTAGCTTCCACTTAACATGCAAGGCACCTATACACATGCAGTTGCCACATGCAGACTTGGGCACCCCAATAAAAGTAGCATGACTATCATAGTGACATAAAACTATCATGCATAACTCTTACAGTTGTCAGAACTTATCATGGCAAGTTGTCATAGTTTTTCATAGTCATGACATAGCAACTTGTGAGAAAATCCATCAAGTTAGCCACAAGTTTAGGACCTCCAAAGTGGGATGCCCACCTCCATAATTTTAGCTTACAAATTATACATGTCACCTTCCATGTAGGATGCCACCACACTACTAGATCCTACAAAGTGACAATAAATTTGATAGGCAGTAAACTTAGAAAATAATTAAATAATCATTGGATAATAAATTAAATGCTAAGACTCAAAGGTTGAGATACCTTAATCCTAACAACAAAGACAACCATAAATTTATACTCCCCTTGATTGAAGATTTATTTTTCCTTTGATTGCTAACATTGATGAGCCTGAGAATGTAAAGGAGTCTATGAGTATAGATGATGTAGAGTCCTTGAAGGTGACCATAGATGACGAGATGGCTACTTTGAAGAAAAATAACGCTTGGGACCTAGTACCTTTTCTTGATAGGAAAAATCCTATTGGATGCAAATGGATGTGCAAAAGAAAAATAGGGTATGATGGTTGTGTTGAGAAATGCAAGGAAAGATTGGTTGTGAAGGGATACTCCTAGGTTGATGGAATTCATCATGGTCATATTAGTAACAAAGATAACATTCATTTGTTTTTTACTGTCTCTTGCAATAGCATATGATCTTGACTTTGAGAAGATGGATGTGAAGATGGCATTCATTCATGGTGATTTGGAGGAAGATATTAATATGACATAGCCAAAGCACTATATTGAGAAAGGTAAAGAACATTTGATCAGTAAGTTGAAATTCTTTTTGTATGATCTTAAGCAATCTCTTAGGATGTGGTACCAAAATTTTGATTCTTTTGTTTTAAGTTTGGGATTTCTAAGATCCAAATTAGATCATTGAATTTATTATAAAATGGATATTGCACATATTCTCATTATTGCATTATATGTTGATGATATATTATTTTTTGGTAATCGAATAAGTTTGATTTATGATTTGAAGTATCAACTTTCAATACAGTTTGAGATGGACTTAGGGGAGGTCAAGTACATCTTGAGTATAGAGATCAAAAGAGATAGTGAACAGAAAAAATTGGTTGGCTCAAAGTAACTATGTGAACTCAATACTGGAAAGATTTAAAGTGACATATTGTAGGCCATTGTGTGTTCTAATTATTGTGGAGATAAAGTTATGTATTAAGCAATGTCCAACTTCTCCTAATGAGATGGAGGATATGAGAAAAGTACCTTATGCTAGTGTAGTTGGTATTTTGATGTATGTTATGGTTTGTACAAGACTAGACGTTTCCCAAGTACTAGAATTCCTTAGTTGATTTATGGTTAATCTTGGATGAGTACATCAGTATTCAACAAAAAGGGTCTACAAGTATTTGTGAGGTACCTATGAGTATTCCTTGTGCTATCATGGTAATCCTACAAGGGAAAAATATTTATTTGTATTCATGGATTTTTGGATTCAGATTGGGCTAGAGATATTGGTAGCAGAAGTTCCACTAGTGGTTATGTTTTCACTATGTTTGGTGGTATAATTAGTTGGATGAGTAAGTGATAGGTTATGGTTACTTTTTCACTATAGAAGAAGAGTGCATGGCACCAACTCATGATTACAAGGAAGCCATCTTGCTTGATATATTGTGTTCAAATGTTGGGCTAGAGGTAGGAGCCATTATGGTTCATTGTGACAATCAGACTGACATATGTCTAGCAAAGAATCTAACATTTCATGCGAGGACAAAGCATATTTATTTCTAGTACTATTTTGTTTGAGATATGGTAGAGGATGTGGGGCTAACACTAGAAAAATTTCACTTTGAATAATGGTGCATATGCACTAACAAATTCAATGAGCACATAAAATTTTAGGCAGTGTTATAAGTCTATGGGCCACTCACCCCTAGTAATTAAATAATGGTTTTGATACTCCCTTTCCTCTTTCAAGATGTTGGAAAAGTGGGGGACTGTTTGGAAATCTGTCTCAACCTTGCTCCTAATATTAATATTATAGGTGTAATTTTTTAGTATAAAATGGAAAAACTTAATTTTGGGGCTATAGGGTAAGTTTTGGCCAAAATAAAAATTCTTGTTTGCTCAACATTGCCTTTAGGCGGAATCTATTACATATATCTCTTTGAGTAATTCATTTAAAAAAAATTAGGCCCAATTGGCCTACCAGATCAAAAGTTATGGCCCCCAAAAGTTTTTGTAGGAAATATAAAAAATTGTTGGACACATAAAAGAGTTGTAAAGGGAAGTTACAATTGTCGACCAACCTATGATACATATTATGACACATCATAAGGCATGTTTTATTGGGGAATAATTTAGGCACCACTTTTGGGTGGCTTTAGCTCATGGGTTTCAAAATATCATTTGATGGTTTTAGTTTTTGTATCTCCTACATATTAGTTGTTTGAGTTGGAGGTTGAGGGTAGAGTTTTATAGTTATTCTTTAAGTTGTAAGAATTCCTCCAAATATTTGGTTGGTGGTCCTCCTATAAATTATTGCTTTATAAGTGTATTGTAATCATGATTTACTAAATAATACAATGAGTTTCTTTAGAGTGTGGATTTTCTTCTCTCGAAAGGGTTTTCCACATGTACACATATGGTATTTATTATTTATTTTGTATAAAATGTGTTTCTTATTTCTATAATTGTTAAGAGATTGATATTTTTAAAAATAATCTCATTAGAATATTAGTGTAGGAATCATTTCTACATGCCTTTGCTTCCTTTCAATTTCTAGTACCTACTTCTCCTCAACCTCTAATTTATGAATTTGTGCAAGGGTGTATGGTATTTAGAAATACCTTAGGGAAGTTGTTGAATCATGAGGGTCAAGTTCTCCTTCATCAACCCCCCTTATCAAACCAACTGTATGGCCTTGGGTGAATGATGAAGATAGCAAGGACAAGTGTGCAATAGCCTATGTGTTTATTCTAATGTAGATATGCATTTATTTTAAGCTCCAATTTGATGTGTTCTTAGAATGAATACTTTTGTATGATTGAAGATTACATTTTATTCATCCATGTGTCTAGTTGCACAAAAAAACAAAATTAAATATGAATACATAACAAATAGACACACAAACTTCTTCAAGTCAACTCACAATGGCTTGTAGAAAAGGGTAGGAGCTGAAAATTTTGATTTTAAAAAAAGTAAAACTCGAGATTGATTCTAGGTACCTCAAGATCAAACTAACTACAATTTTTAACCATGATAAGGAAATACAAATCTTGGCATCAATATTTGGAGGGTGTATAACGCCTAATCTTAACATTCTCCCACTTGTATACATTGCAAAAAGAAAAGAGAATCCAAAAAAATTGAACTAACTGCTATGGTTTGGAATGCTCATATTTCCAACTAGCACCATATGTACTCCATGTTTACAGGCTTTACCATTTCACTACAATATTTATCAAACTATCCACCTTCTTGATCATAACCCTTTTTTCATCCACCATATCATAAAATAAATGGTTTTGCACATCAATATGATTTTTCATTTATGAGAAGTATGGTTCTTTGCTAAATTGATGTCACTTTGAATCACATTGAATATGCATTGTATCTTGTCTCAGCTCAATACCAAAATAGAATATCTAAAGATATATCTTATCCTTACAAGAATGAGTAGCTACCATGCAAATTTCCTTTGTAGTTGAAATAACATCCACTTCCTATCTCTTTCTCATCCAGTTAACTATACCACCAAATAGGTTAAATACATAACCACTTACAAATATCCTACCCAATCTACATCGACAAATACTTGTATATCCACTAAGGGACTCCTACATGTTTCTTATAGGTCCATTTTAATACCTCTATATGAATTTTGGAGGCCCACTTCAAGACCTTTACTAAATTAACATAGGTCCACTATAGGATCTTACAAAATTGTTATAGGTCCACTATAGCACCCCTACATGATTTTTCAAGGACCTCCCTTGTATAAAATAGAATAATCTAAAGTGACAAAGATATCTAAATATCTTCTTCATTATATTTCAATTGTGGTATGGTATATACCATAATAAACATAAATTTACCCACTACAATCACATATAATGCATGGCTCATGTCCTCAATTAAGCAAGTATTGAAGGACATTTCTCAACTAAAAGATTCCAAATAGGAATTTGAAGTCACTAGGTTGCAATCATCGAGCTTGAATCTCTACAAAAAGGAATCAACATACATCCTCTAAATTAACCAAATTTTTATGTTACCTCTATCTCTCTTGCTCTCTATCCTTAAGATAAACTTATTAGCCCCTAAATTCTTCGTATCAAAATATAATGAAAATAAAATTACAAAAACCTTAATCATTTCCTTATTGTTACCAATAAATATTTCATCAACATAAAAAATTATAACATTAATTTGATCACCAATATTTATAATAAACATAATGATCTAACTTAATTCAAACTAATTTTAAATTTAAAGCATATGAACTACATTTTTAATATAACAAAATGGGGTATCAAGCCATAAAGACAGTTCTTTAACCTAAAAATCATGTCCTCCTTAGCCTTTACCATGAAGTACTTTTGTCTTGATGTACATATCCCCTCCTAATCCTCATGCAAGAAAGTAATCTTAGATTCATTTTCTCAACATCAAGGTCATCAATAATACAATTTAGATAAAACAAATCCAATAATTGTAAGCTTTACAACAAGATAAAATGTCTCACCAATATTAATCTCTCTACCTAAGAGTAACCTTTAGCAACCAACCTTGCCTTTTACTTATCAATCTCAGGAAATGTAAATGGTTTTTTTGTAGACCATAGTGTTGGAAGAATGAGAAGTTTGTTATTGATGTTTTTGTTGGCAACATGAGCATGTAGGATAAGCACAAGGTATACTATTATGTGATGCAGTGTTGTCATTGATGTCAACATTGTATCTTGGTGTGATGACTTTGTTTCAAATCATTTTGGTTGGTTCTAACATGCTTTGGAATGTTTGTGGAAGACAATTTTGCAAGATGGTTTGATTAGATGAAGGATCTCTACTATTCCTAAGAGGGGGGGATCTTCGCAAGCCCTAGGAGGAGATGACTTTCATGATGTCCAAGGGAAATGATGTTTATGTCCTCATGGAGATCTTTTATGATATTGTCCATGCTTCTCATAGAGTGGACAAGTGAGACTCTATCTACTACTATAGCTACAATGGATTCAATATTCTAACCATGACTAAATGAAGGGCAGTAAGAGATGCCACAACCAAAGGGTCTCTAATAGTACATGGCGTCTAAAATTGATGAGAAAATAAAGGATCGAACATTTCCTCCACTAAGAAAATGTCTACATCAAAGTCATCATACAAGCATAGGCAATCTTTTATTATAAGGACAAGGATTGGAACAAAATTAGAAACTTTGTGCACCACAAAGGGAAAGTTTGTATAGGTTTGACTAAAAGTAAGATGCTTGACATTCAAAACATGATTAAATGAGGGTGTGGGACTTAACAAACTTATATCAACATAAGCATCTCTAATGTCTATCCCATACTCACATGGGGAGAAAATTTCTCGAAAATCAAAAGAACCCCTTGAACTCCAATTCCTGAAGAATTCCATGAGAAAAGTATTCAATAACAAATGACCAAAGCCCAAACAATGAGGATTAAAAATAGAGGAACTAAACTAACATAGATCAAGAAAAAATAAAGAAACAAAAAATGGGAACCCTAACTAATTTGGAGTCCATAATAGTGCCCAAAGGATACACACATATTGAACTAAATGTGCTAGGGTGAAGTGTATGTTTGATCACGATAGTTGTCAAAAACTATATCAAAGTACAAAAGCCTAGGGTAAAGATGAATAAGAATAGATAGACACTAAAATGATAACTATGATATGCAAAGTTTTAATATGCACTAGCACTAGCTAAGATTTGAGAGGTCAAATGTATTGTGAATGCCTAAGTTATCCTCCCTCTCTAACCTTGAGCTAGCTAGTTTTCACTCACTATTACAAAGAATGGTAGTCTACACTAATATATGTGTAGGAGGATGGTAAGTGAATTAATAGTTACAAGGTTGACTACTATTCTATTGAATTCTTGCTAGATTTCTCTATATTCCCTTTATCTAGGACTGGTGTTGTAATTG
Source organism: Sequoiadendron giganteum (assembly GCA_007115665.2). Lineage (NCBI taxonomy): Eukaryota > Viridiplantae > Streptophyta > Pinopsida > Cupressales > Cupressaceae > Sequoiadendron > Sequoiadendron giganteum. Next base: position 714,777,595 of record CM021102.1, read on the forward strand.
TTTGAGTGAAACAATTTTATCAAAAAAAATGCCCTAAGATTTGTTTAACAAGTTTGGAGAGCAATTAGTTTGTTGTGTCACCAACGCATGTTTTACAAACAACAACTAAGTTATTAATAGAATTGCACAAGCCACATGTGAGTGTTAATGAAGCTACAAGCTCAACTTTCTAAGATCCTCATGGACCATTAACATACAAATGTAGAACTATCACGTAGAATTCAAAGACAAGACAAAAGTGACATGTTTCAAGAAAACAAATCATGCATGGTATTGAGACGCTACTAAAAATCAAGAAAATTGTTGATGACCTTTCATATAAGGATAGTAGAGACAAAAAGGAATCAAGTCAAAATAGAGAATCAAGGTGAAGAGTGTCCCAATTGGCACATGTAAAATATAGTTGTGAAAAGCTTGATGATTGTAACTGGCTCGCAAAGTGGAACTAAGAAGAAGCATATAAATTATCAAATGTTTCCTCAAAGTGTACAATGATTAAGGACTGTTATAATAGGTCACACCACTATATACAAGAGATCTAAAATCTCACTAAAAATAATACAATAAGGTTAGAACTAAGATTTGAAAGTATGGAGGTCCAACCAAGCAAATGTGTAGAATTGCTTTTTTGTTTTTTTTAAAGAATGTAAAGGAGTATAGTTAGTGTTATTAGTGACTTTTGAATTCTCAAGTGATCGAAGACAAGCCCTAATTTAACTACAAAAACTAGTGCTTTTGAGTTTCTAATTTTTAAGAATGTAAAGAAATAGAGTTAGAGAAAATGCTATTAATGAATTCCAAATTCCCACCTGAGCAAAGACAATATAGATGTGTTTGTGCATGCTCATGCATGTGGGCACATGCGAAATGACTCCAAAGGCATGTGGTAAGACTATGTGCCAATTTTCAAGGATTTTGATAATATGTTACGCTATGATAGGAAAATGGTACCAATTATCTAAGCAATTGACTAGCAATTCCTTGACCAAAACCTACTAATGAACCAAGAGGATTGATTGTGAAAATGTAGTGTGGTAATGTATTTGAGAGGTATGCAAGAACAAGGTACACATGATATCTATGTATGATCCATTTTGTAGATCCACATATTTGTTTTAAAGGGTTGTGTGTGGGTGTTGAGAGCTAGCAAATCAAAATTAAAGAGTGTTGGATCATGTCATTCATTGGAATAAGCTTCCTCTGATGTGAATATATATGAAGCACCAAAGTGTAAGATGGCAGCCTAAAGGATGGGATAGATCTAAAATTTAGGACCACTTTAGGAAAATATTATGTAAGGTTAAACTACACCCATGTCCCCAAAATTAACTTCATGTGGCAATACCATAGTATTTTCCAAAAGCTGCAAAGAACATTGGAGATTATCTTTCAATGGATTTGTACACTAAAAATTGACCACATTTGTTTTGTTCAATTTACCCCTAATTCAGCCAATTTCATATCCTCTATATTAATTAAATAATACTTTATTATTTAGTTAATATTCAATTATCCATTATCCCTTCATCCTAATCTATTTCTTCTATTACCTCTAAATCCTAGCCTAAAGTAAATAATTTACCTTTAATTATTTATCCCCATCCTATTCAACTATTAAATTGACTAAATGCCCTTATTTAATTAATTTAATCTCCAAATACCCTTTTCTCCAAATAGGAATTAAATCTAATTATCTAATTCCTATTTTTACCCTCACATGTCACATCCTCCATATTACCCACTTGCATTAATCTTAATCCTAATCCCCACCTAATCTAACCACTAAGCATGTACACACACTTAATCCCCCCCCCCCCCATCACATCAAGCACATGGGCTTGGTACCATGTCACATGGGTCTTGTCCCATCATAGTACCCTTATCACTCTCAACTCATCTCCTTGTGTCACTTGGCACAATCTCATAAGTTGAGAGATCACCTTTCATCTCAATCCTTGATCCCAAGATCAAATCCTAGCCTTCCATCCATTTTCCTCCAACCCTTAGCCATTTTATCAAGAGCTCTCACTCATTTTCATTGGAGCATTGTTAAGTAGTCAAAATTTCCTATGAGCACACAACCAATCAAATATCGTGTGCAAATCTACTCAAGGAGAAGCTCGGCATTTGATTCTATGATGGTTTGAGCTTTCTATCGCCTTATCCGAGTGGTTTTGATTTTGTGTTTGTTTGGTTTTTACTAGTTAAATCATTTGTTTTTAAGCACAAAATTCACTACACACATTTTTGGCATGCCTGATGGGACCCACATCATGGGTATCTTAAACATTTTCCTACTAGTTTTTTGGTTTTTGTAGTTGCAAGTTTTCACGCAAGGGCGGATTTGTTGCATGGGCAACTCCACTATCTTCAAGGGTGGCTTTGCCTTCTTCAAGGGCGAATGCGCTTCAATTCCTAGTCTTCCAAACCCCAATCAACTACAGAGGCGGACCTACAAACTTCAAAGGTGAATCTGTTGCACAGGCAAATACGCCATCTTCAAGGGCAGCTCTGCCTTCTTCATGGGTGAATATGCCTCGGCCTTCAATCCTCTCAAACACCAATAGTCACAAAGGCGAGATCCGTTGCATGGGCAAATACGCCATCTTCAAAGGCGGCTCCACTAAACCTTCAAAGGCGAATCTGTGTAGATACGCAGATGACTAACTTTGTAGCTACATAGGTGGATACGCTTATACAGGGGCGGATATGCAAACGACCAACTCTAAACCTACATAGGCGGCTCCACTTGCACAAGAGCCGCTACACAAATAGGCGGATATGCAATCTTCAAGAGCGAATACGCAATCTTCAAGGGCAGATACACAACATAGGCAAGTTTGCAATCTTTAGAGATGAATACGTAGACGGGCGGTTGCACAACCTTTAGGGGTGGATCCGCTCTGATCTTGAGTGATTTCACTCTAAACATCAACAAAAACATAAGGTATAAAAAAATCAGCTTTTGGTGAATTTTTTTACATTGCTTTATCACTTTCCTATCATTGGGTAGGTGTCCCAACCCCCTTGAGTTAACCCCCATCTTCTTTTGATCATTTTTATGTTTTTGCATCTAATCATCTTCTTGTGCAACTTGATATCGCTTGTCCAAAACCAAAATCAAACTACTAACATATCTTCTACAAGCTCGCAGTCAAAGATCTTTATTTTTCCACTAATCTAGGCACACTTAAATTTCTAAAGGGTCAATTTATTGTGTAATTTGTTTGGGATCATTCATTGACGTATGATCACCCTCTCACACTATTCGGTGAGTCTGAGGATTAAAAATCACAAATCAATCCAATTCTTTTGTTTTATCTAGGTGTGCTAGTTTGTGTATTCTCTCTCCTTGCGCTATGTGTGAGCCCAGAGAACATAAACACCTAGCATTACCTGCCCTTTAAGAGGCCTACTTGGGGAATTCATCCCCCCCAACCATGTGAACCAATGGGGTATATAAACTATAAGGGAAGGAATCCCAATTGTAAAGGTGATGGCAACTCGACACAAAGAAGAATAAATCGTGTTTTCATATTGAAATAATATTAGTGATTACAATATCTTTATTATTGTCTAAGCTTTTATCAATCCATTAAGGTGTTTAGAAAATGAAATTGTCCTTATTTACATCCTTAGGGAGCTAGGGCATGCACAGATATATGAAGTGATGCCTAAAGGAACACAATTGGCATTCTTGTTAAAGCTAGTTTTAGTATCCTAATATTTTATTCATAAAGGATATTAATCTAAATAGAAATTTGAATATCTTTATCACCATCTCAACTTAAATTAAATGAAGTATTTATAGAGGCCTATCTTTGGATGCTCCTTTAACCCCAATTTCAGATTACAATATCGCTTTTGGTTGCATCTCCTTTAACAACCTGAGTGGATCAGATACTCAAGGCATGTGGGTTCTATTGAGGAGGTTACAAGTTTGAATTTGGAGGGAAGCGAGCTTGTACACCTCACAGAACATTTAAGATAAATGAAAAAACAATCCCCTTGTAGACTTCCACAAGAAGAGCCAAACACCAAATTAGTGTACCTTTCCAACAAATTGAATACTTCATATTGGAGTGCAAAGGGTCAAATCCAATGGGGAAAGTTGCACACATCACTAAATAATATATAAGGCAAACGGAACAACAATCCTCATGTGAGCTTCCACAAGGGAGGTTTCGTACACCAAATTAGTGTTTGGCTTTGCAAAGGCCTAAACAACTACCTAAACCTTTACCATTTAAATTACACATCCATAGAAAATAAAATTTGAAGTTCATTTGTTTACTCTTCCATCTTTGACACTGCACTCGCAAGCATGTGACAAGAACCGAAGAGGAGACCTGCAAAAGCACTTACAGCATTTTCCAATCAACAGAAAATATGTGAGATCACCAAAGACCACTGCCATTAGGTGTACAATAGCATGAAAAATAGACTACAGAATCATATTATATCATGCATAGAATACAATTTACTAGTTGCAAGAAACGTTGCATCCTCATTATTCTCCTGAATACTAATATATCAAAAATAGATATTTTTTCTCCTCAGAATAAACGGGGCTAGATTTACATCTTATGATGCATTTTACACCCAGCATTTGCAAGTGTCCAAAGAAAGCCCAACCCCTTGAGAGATCAAAACCACAGAATATAATCGTAAAGGAAATTCAAATCTTTGGCATACAAAACCGATAAGAACAAATTGTGCTGGAAGATTTAATACACCAAACAAATTTCACACTGAGAAGTGAATCAACACGTGGAGTTCAATTCTTTTATAAGATCGTCAAAGGCCAGAACAAGCCAATCAGCAGCTTGGGCAACATTGTCCCGCAGTTGCACTCCTCCATAGCAAATGAATATGTCTGCTCCACCTGGCCGCCTTGCCTTAAGAATATCAAAGTTTACATCAAGTGTAAGAAAATTAGAAAATAAGTAATAACAAATAAACATCCCCTGTAAGTAACCCAAAACTGTCACAAATATCTGCCGCTTAGTTTGAAAAAACAATAAGAATCAATTTCAAGTAACAAAATAAATAGGAAACAACAAGTGTTGAAAGGGGAGTAAAATAATTACTAATTAGTAGCTATGTATTTGTTAAAGTGTGAGTTGAAATCCACAAAAACCTACACAGCCCTCTTATCGGAAGGATAAAAGCTTGACAATGGTTCTAACTAAGAGAGCCTTTTATTTCAGAACTGAAGAAACTTTATTTCGTAACATGAAATTAAGAGGGTTGTTTATGTGGGGCACCTCAAGTTGCATCCAATTGTTATATACTTTAAAACATGGGAGCTTTGTAAAATGATTCCTAAAAGCTGCCTTTTTATGATTCAAATTTCAAACCATAGATTGCAGACTTGGCAAGTACCTTGGACTTTTCCCACGATCTGATTTACTTACTCAAACTCACAACTTAGAACAGGGTTATTTCAGACACAGGATGACAGTGTACATGGGAAAGAAACAAGGAAAAAACATTAAAAATCTGCAGTTTTTTTTTCCTTAAAAGTTTATTCACCCATGCCCTTTCCTCGCACAGTATTTACAAGTTTGCTTGAGTGAATTCAGATAAGCTTGGAGCATATTCGAGGAGCAAATATGTGCAATTTCAAGATTCTAGGTTCAAATTGTTTCCTTTTATTTTTTTATTTTTCCTTCTTTTTTTCCAAACATTGCAAGAACGTAATTTCTTTCAAAAATGTTAAATTTAAGTTTTGAACATATTTTGAAAGTACTGAATTCAATTTCCGTAAATTTTAAGGCTGATTTAAGCTATTGTTAATAAACAAAATTACTGATTTTTTTCCTACGTAGTGTTTAGGGTTTAGGGAATGAAAAACTATTGTTTTGCTAAAATTATTTAATTCTATTGCTATCAATTCCTGTATTACATTCAAAACGCATTTTATGTTAATTTAATTTTATATTTCAGGTTCAAGTCATTTTTTATTTATTTTAAATGTTTTTTTACTTGAACATGTATTAATTTATTTATTTTAATTTTATGAATGTCAGGTTAGCATATAATGGTATCGGCATCAAAAGTGGAAGTCAACCAATGGATGCCACTTAGAAACATAGCACACCTGAACATGTCCAAGGATTATTATTTGCAACTTTTGTAAGTATCAATTACCTCAAACACCATCTCACATACAATCCTCAACATGACATCAGACCATGTTCCAATGCCACAAACAAAGCACATGAGAAACGCAGGCAGTCCTTGCATTATTGGGTCCAAAAAAACTAAAGAGTGGGAGGACAAAAACAACCATAGCATCAAACATTAATCCCAACTTGCCAACAAAAATAAAAATCGAAATAACAAAGATTGTGGGCTCTAGTCGTGGTCAATGCATTTGCGACACATCCACATTTCTAGCTTGAGTGGAGCCCACTCATAGGTTTTTCTTGTACCTTGAAACATACATGGAGCAAAACCCTTACTTCAAGGTACAATGTGAAACAAAGAGATGCACAAGAAAGCAAATAAGATTTGTTTTAATTTCTAGCATTACAACAACCTTCCTTTCAATGTGATAAAGAGCCCATACTAGGAGTATTTGATTGTGGTGTTGATAACTACAGCTAAAGGGTACAAAACACCCTTTCTATGTGACTTAGGTGGACAGTTGCTCCAGGGTGCTATCACAAATACAAAATCAATTTTAGAAGAACAGTAAAATACTAAAAGCAATGGTACAAGTTTGGATGCACCATACTTTCAGATGAGTGAAGAGATTGAGAGATGGAGAGAATCACAACCTCATCAACTCTTTGGCAACTTCAAATGGTGACATGGTGTTTTTGAAGTCCATCGATGCCTCTAATAAAGTAAAAATGAAGAAATTGTATGTTTGACACTAGACGACATTGCATTGGAAGTGAACATCAAAAACGTGGTGCAAGTTGTAACAAATAATGCAGCAACATACTAGGCAGCAAGAAAAATACTTTAGAAGAAGCATCCATCAGTTTTTGGACCTCTTTCATTGTCCATTGTCTTCACCTTCTTTTTAAGGATATAAACAAAATTGATTGGTTGGGACTAGTTATGGAAGAAACTAGAAATGTCACAAATACATTTATAATCATCCTCAGATTCTTATCTTGACGAGAGATCACACCAGCAAGAAAGAGCTTGTGCGAACAGGTGTGACAAGGTTTGCAACTAACTTCCTCACATTTCAAAAGCATTTGTAGTTTGTTAACACTTTCAAGCAAATATTTGTGAATCAAATTTGGTTAGATTCATTGTATTCAAAGAAACTTGATGAAGAGATGGTGACAAAGATATTCTTTTATTATGCCTTTGCAAAGAGAGTTATAGAAATCAAAGTAACTTCAAACTTCAATTTATATTTCAAATTGAATTTCTTTTTTTTAAATATTCATGTTAGTTGTAACTTAAATTTGTTTGTAGGTGGCAAAGCCTTTGGTAAGGGTTTTGTGCTTGGTTGATGTTAAGCAAAACCTAATGGAATACATTTATGAGGCCATGGATAAGGTCAAGGGAACATCCAAAACTACTATATGGGAGATAGAGACAAATTTGATTTCATTTGGAAGATCATTGATCAGAAGTGAAACAATCAACTCCACCAACCCATTCATGCAGCCGAGTATTACATCAGCACCAATTTTTTCTTCTCAAATGACTTCACAAATATTAATACAAAGGAGGGACTTTTAGCTTGCATTACAAAGATAACACTTGAGGTTGAGGTGAAGGACCTAATTATTTAGGAATTATAAAATTACAAGTAGGCAAGGGGAAGGCTCTTTTCTTTGAAATTAGATATTCGAGAGAGATCCACCCAAACACTGGGCAACAAAAAATTATTCACTTATATCTTACAAAATTTTGAATATCATATTTGCAGGTTTTTGGTGGGAAGATTGGGTAGAAACACCCCAATATTCTAAAGCTAGCTCTTCATATTTTATTTCAAAATTGTCACACTTCTAAATGTGAACATAAGTAGAGTTTGTTTGAGGCTATTCACACAAATATATGAAAAGTTGACTCATTGACACTTCCATGACCCAATTTTACTACAACATAACCTTCACCTTCACACAAGAAAGGTAGACACAATTGGTCAAGAAGCCTATAGACTTGGATGAAATTGATCGGTACAGAGACTAGATTGCACAAGATAAAGCCACCTCCATGTTTACAAAAGACATGATTGTTGATTTCAAGAGGCAAGCTATGGAGAGTGTATATATAGCAAAAGTGGAAGATATTAGATTGGAGGACATCATTGCAAAGATGATGTTGAACATGAGACATAAGCAGAGGCTTTGCTATCTAATTACAAGATGGAGCCGTAGCCTTCTAGTACGAAAGTGCAGCTGCAGCCGATTGCAAAGAGTAGACCCTTGCCCCAATTTATCACTAGAACACAGAAGAGGAAAATGTAAATTGTTGTAACTTGCATGGAAATGCAAAATGATGATGATTTTCACTAACAATCATCATAAACTTAAAATACATATTATATTTTTCAATTGACCATTGTATTCGTATTGTGAGCGATATTGTACTCTTTTTGTATTCATATCTAATAGAAAACACTTCCCAAACAGTTTAAACATCCATTTGATACATTTTATAACTATATTTTGCATAAAATTTATGTTTTTTTAAGTTGCCAAGTTGCTAAATCTGAGTCAAATTTGGGTCTGACAAGTTTTTGTGGAGCCCAAATTTGCAAACTATGCTTCAAACTCAAGGTTCAAGACCTTACTACTCAAACTAGAAGTGGAATAATGAAATTCTTTCAATAACTATGACACCAAAGACATACAAAAATGTGTCACCTATTGAACCACAATTGGAGAGAAGATGGGAAATTTGAGATCCCAAACAAAGAAGGAAAAAGAAATGTTGGACACATTGGAAATCAAGAAGTTCTTCAAACCCTAAGCTTTGGTGCTCTAACTGTTTCACCAAGATTTGTGGCCAAAACATGCTCAGCAAGAGAAGCGTATCTAATCCATTAAGTATCAATGTAGGACAGAATCAGAAGCATATTGTATTTTGGAAATGTTCATCTGCTAGCCATCCTTTTAGCAAGGCTGCAGGCAGAATAAAATTGTTTATTCAATGCTGCTCTCTCCTGACAAGGGCCTATTATAGGGGACAACTGGATAATCAGAGACAATTGCAGATAGTTATAGCATAGTGTCATAGATCATTTCAAGCCACTTTCATGTGATATGCCTGTACAACAAACCTAAATCATTTCGGCTTATCATTTCAGGAAGGTAATGTCCATCCAACGATTGGAATTCATCTATTCAGTGGCCTTTGAAGTTTGATGTTTCCACATTGATATAATTTTAGCCTTATCCTGATCTAATGTGTCAAAAAAATGCCTATTAGTATTATTCGTTATTTCTTTCTTTTACATGTATCTGTACTGTAAGGCATTCATGAGAAGTTAAGAATGAATTTTCAAAGATGAGCCTCATTCATACAATCCATAATGAACCATTGCCAGCATACCTCAAGGTCTGTAGCTCCATCTCCCACCATCACTAATGTTTTGTATCCATGTTCCTGTCAATTTCCTCCATATAAGCCGAACTGACATAACATTTGTGGTTCAAGAATTTTAAGGATAAACCAACCTTCAAATTTCCTTAATAATCAGAATGCTGAGAAGATTTCATTACTACCTTCTTTATTTGTGCAACAGCAGTAGCCTTTCCTCCACTTCTTGAAGTTGGTTCTTCAGGATCAAATCCTACAAATTCTCCAGCACTACCGAATAGCAATCTATTTGCATATATGCTTTTGGGTGGTATCTCTAAGACTTCTGCTACAGGCTGCACAAAATTTGAACATTTATTAGCAACGTGATTTCAGAAGCACAAAGAAAAGAAAGTCAGGCTCTTATGATTAAAATAGTATGCACAACTAATGCAGAACTGAGGGAAAACAAAAGAATTGTCAACATAACTAGGAAGAAAGCATTTTCAACAAGCATTAAACCTACAAAAGAGAGAACCTGCTATAACAGTAACTTCATCTTAACAAGTCACTCCTGTCATAATGATACATCATGAAGTTATCGCCCACTACAAATGGTTTTTACTTGAATCTCCATAACCAATAAATGTAAAGTAACTTCCTGCTTGTGTCAAGTGCATTTGAACTACAAATTCTCTTCATATTAAAAATCTATACCACATGGGGTTTGCATATCACTAGTCAACACATTGGAATTGTCTAGTCATTGCCAGTCAATTTGAAATGAAATCCATTAAAGGTGAGACTATATCATACCAACAGATTTACCTGATTTGCCAGAATGAAAATGCACAAACAAACTTTGATTCATCAGCATGTACTAACCACTTCTTCAAAACCATGCAAGACTTGACTAAGCATTTTGGCAACAATAGACAAAGGATAAGAATGATGGCCATGGAAGCACAGCACTTGATGGGAATTTTAAGATGCATCTTCCATGGGCATTTATGGTCTTGACAGCAAACCTAGGAGCATCTTCATTTTCCACACTCTGGAGTAGCTCAACCATCGTCCAAAATTGAGCATGATATCATTAGATACAAGCACTTCACAGGACTTCAATCCTAGACAGGTTCTAAATTCTAGGAGACTGCACTAATAGGACCATGGAAGATACTCATTAATGGCCACATGTAACTTACTGGACTCTTGTATGTCACAGCCATATTTTCTATTTACACTTGTTTTGCAAATTCCTTTGTAATTAGCCCAAAGATGCCTGAAGCAATGCCCTTCAGTACAATACATGATTTATTTAACTGTGCCAATGACTGCTCTGGTCATTCATGGATGTCAATGTAAGGTTTAACATTATTTCCTCCTATATCTGCCTGTCAAGAAAGGAGATTGGCAATGCTTTGGTATAATAATATGTAACAACACAAATAGGAGAGAAAAGGTTTCAAAGAATCAGAGAGATGATAGATTATTACAAAAACAGCACACAGAAAGTTAACCAAAATTGCATAAAAATCTATTCAGAAATAAGGAGCAAAAGCATCCTTATTTAGGATTACAAATATCTTATCCACTAAGGATAAGGATGACAAATATCTTGTCCACAAAGGATAAAGAAGACAACTCATAGGATATTATTGACAACTCATAAAGCAAAAAGGTAAATCTTATCCACAGAGGATAAGTGTTTACTCGGACAGTTAACTTCAACGTATGCAAAGAGTAAACGGAAATAGTTATCAAAGCACACAATATTCTAGCAGGTAAAACATGAGATCATCGCTGTTATCTTTATTTATTCACATATGTTCAGTACAGATAATTACTAACCATTCTATCCGCAATCCCCTATGGACTCCATGATCCCGATACATATAGCGGCAGGGTTGGTTGAGTACCAACCATCACATCGCTTCATTACAATAATTAACCTTTCAGGAACTAGTCTCCGAACTACTGACTAATTAAGATAAAACATCCAACTAATTGCCAACTAACTTATTCATTTTATTCTTGGCCAACTAATTACATTACGGCCAACTACATCATCCCCCCCAACAAGTAGTCGTCTTCTAGGCGACTGAAAATAAAACAAAGGCTTACTCAAAATGGAATTAAGAAGGGGGAGTGAGAGAATGCGCCTCTGGGTGTACAGATGAAGATGGGTTGGTGGTGGATTGTTGCTGAAGTCGCTCGAGCTTCTGAGTGGCTGCCTTTTGTCGTTCCCGAGCCAGCTTTACAATTTTGACGGCCTCGGCGAGCTTGACTCGAGCAGTCGCTAGCTCCTCTTTGGTACCTGCCAAGTCCTTCTCTTTTTCTGCTAACTGTGCATCTCTTTCTATCAACTGGTTATCTTTCTCAGCCAGTTGTCTCTCCTTCTCCGCCAACTCCTCCTCCTTCACTACTACGGCCCGTGCTCTCTCAGCAGTCACTTGAGCCAACTGCTCTTGTGACTTGTGGATTTGCTCCACCAACTCCTCCTCCTTCACTGCTACGGCCCATGCTCTCTCAACAGTCACTTGAGCCAATTGCTCCTGTGACTTGCGGATTTGCTCCGCCAACTCTGTGTGACATTCGGCTACTTGCCCCAAGGCCTTGTCTCGTTCCCCCTTTGTTGCTCTGATAAGGAGTGACTGTTGGCACAGTTGCAAGTATGCCTCTCTGTAGCATCGCTCCATGCCATAAAGTGCCGCTAGGACCCTGCCATGTCTTCCTGCTATTGCCGGTCTCACTGGCTGCTAAGTGGTTGTCATTTCCTCCAGCTGTTCTTTTGTCGACACATTCGGCCAACCTCATGCTATAAAGCACTGGAAGAACTCCTTCTCACATCCCTTCTGCATGAACGCCAAAATGCGCTCTGCCTCCTATGCTATTAGAGGGCCAAGTCCGGTGAGGAGCTATTGGCTTACCTCCCCAACCTCCTGCATGTGTCGACCCATGGCACTCAATTCCTCTATGTACTTGTGCAATGTGCCAATAGGATCTTGAGGGTCTGTTGGTGTCATCCCTGCTCTTCAAATTGGGCCTGCTGATTCATCTCCACTCGATGCTGCCCCTCCAGGCTGCCCCTGTCTCCATCGCCTGGGTTGTTTTGGTGAAGTAGTGGTGCGATCTATTGGAGGGTTGACTCGTCTCACTGGTGCCCGCAAGGTTGCTACTATCACTACTTGGCCAAATAAATTGTCCATCCCGCTCAAGGGTGGCTGCTCGCCTGGCAACTCAATGTTCCTCTGTATATTTGTCAGTTGAGTAGCCGGTTGTACACTCGGCTCCCTCTGGATGCTCCCCTAGGTGCTTGGCTGAGTGGTTTCTGGTAGAGATATGAGTGTTGGCTCCTTAGCCACACTTGGGGATGTTGGAGGAGTTTTTGCCTGTTCCCCCATCCCATCCAACCATGCATTCACTGCTTTGTCATCTTCTTGCATTATTGGTGGGGAAATTATCGGGATGGCCTACTGGGGTGTGCCCGCTCTAATCACCTCCTCCACCTCCTGTAACCCTACCTCCCCTGCAACAGAAACTTCGTCCGTGCTCATGTCTCCTCCTTCATCCGAGGACACCTCGATGGCAACTTCTTCTGTAGTGTTGCCCTCTCCTGTTTCTTCCTCTTGCTCGTCCTCTTCCTCCTCACTAGGCCAAGTCATCTGTTGTCTCCTCTTTGTCAGTGGAGCTCCCTGCTGTGCCTCCTCTCCAGCACCCTGGGTGTCTAGATTGGCCCAGTAAAATACTGTCAGCCACCCCTCCTCAATTTTTGTCAATGGTTGTAGCGTGCGCCAGTGACTAGCCGGTACTTGTCGATGGATGGCGTCGAGCAATAATCCTATAGCGTGTTGTGTCATGTAGCATGCTTTATGTCACAGACTCATGAAATCTCTCATCCGCTTTGAAAGCCCACTTGCCCAGTTGTAGACATTGCCAACTGCCAGCCCAGTCATTAGCCCAATCATCCATATGGCAATGTCAAACGCTCTACTTGCTCCTGTAAGCCTGCTCTTGATCAGGTCCAATACACACTTCCACTCGTCATTGCCGAGGAAGTGCTTCCTCAGCCCTCTTTTGTTTGCACCCCAAATGGTATCCTTTTCCTCTTGTGTGAGGTTTGACCTGCAGACCCTGTTAACTAAGGCCTCCTGTTTTTGCCTTGACATTTTGCCTGGAGGTTTCATTGGCGCCATTCCTCAAGACGGGATTCCAAAAACCCTTGTGAATTCAAGGGCGCCATACCTTATTGACACTTCATAGCCCCTAAATTTAATTGTAGACCGATGGCTATGTCTGTCGTAACCAACTACTAACTGGTGCAGGTAGGGTTCAAAATCTCTAGTACTAAAAAACGGTACCTATGCTACTTTATCCACTTGGGCTTTCTCTAATGCCCACTTCGGTATGTGTGTATCAGGCGTTGTAACCCACCATGACCGGCATTCTGCACCCGTAAGATTTTCCCATGTAATTGTCTCTAGGGTGACTGCGTCATCACTGCCCTTGGCCGTTGCCGTGCCTCCTGCCACCTTTGGTCGAACAATACTCAGCTTCCTGGCTTTGCTAGTACTGGCTGCCATTCTTCCTCCTCTGTGATATTTGTTCTCCAAATAGCACCAATGCTCTTCGCTCTCTTTGCACTTGACTGCTAGCTTTAACTTGTTTGCTAGATAATTTAACCTGTCTGTTTTTATTGAATTTCTCAGTGTGATTGGTAGTCGGCGACGGTTGCAGCGACGGTCCTCTGTCACCCAATTCTCCGCGAGTCCTTTCCACTTAATTTTTCTCGCAACACACCTTTGTACTGTCCCCTGACAACTTCATACGGTCTCCTTGTTGTCGTAGCTGCGTACGGCTGTTGGTTTAGGGTGTACGATTTCTTTCTTAATTCGTACGGCAACCCTCTGTTTAGCTCATGCGGTCCTCGTCCGTACAGTACCTTCCTTGGAGTGTATTTTTATTTGATCTTTCTGTGTACAGTCCTCTTCTTTCTTGCGTACGTATTCTTCTTGGCTTACAAATTTCCTTCGACGTACGGACTCCCTATGTTGATTACGTACGATCTCCCCATGGCGTGCGGACTTTGCATGTAGTTTGAGTACGGCCTCTCCTTGGCGTGCGGACTTTCTCTGTTGGCCGCCTACGACCTCCTTTTGGCTTGTGGGTTCTTCCTGGCGTACGGCTTTTCTTTGGCGTACGAGCTCCTCTTGGCAATCACATACGGTTCTCCACCGATACTTCTTCAGGCTGCATACGGATTTCCACTGGCACTTCCTCTAGCCGCCTACGGATTTCCACCTCTGGTTGCGTACGGATTTCCACCTTTGGCTACGTACAGATTTCCACTTCTGGCCGCGTACTCTCCTGGCAACCCGGATGCCTTTCTTCCAGACACGTACGGTGTTCTCCTTGCTCTGGCACTTCTCTTGGCGACTTCTTACTCTGGTAATTCTCTTGGCAACTCGGATACCTTTCTTCACAATGCGTACGGCCTCTCTTTTATAGTTTTTGGCGGATAACCCTTGTTTTTTTGGCGTATGGTTTGTTGGGTCTTTTTCACTCGTGCGGTTTTAATGACTTTGGCTACTTTTATAATTTTCCATCTTTTCATCTCTCTTTTTAATACTTTTTTATTTTATTTTTTCTCCCCTTCATTAAATTCTGCTTTGTTACCTTTATTTTCTCTCTTTTAATATTTTTCTCTTTCTTCCATCAATTCTCTTTTTTTCAATTTTTTGCTTTTTTTGATCATTTTTTCTTTTCATGCCTCCTTTTTGGCCTCTTTCTCAAACCTTTAACTTGGAAGCATAGTACCATTTACAGGTATGTGGGGGTTTTTTGTAACATTCTTCTTTGCAACATGTACCTATGTATTGCACATCAAACCATTTATCAAGTAAAGGGGCAGGACCCATACCTTTATGACTGTCGTCGACATATCTCCCGCCATATTGTTGATACCATGTGACGTCTTCGCCTTCTATCGTGGGGAATCCGGCTAGATTGGGTATTATTTTCCTGAGTCCGTCTTTTGTTGCTATCTTTCTTACCCTTGGCACCTCCTCCTCTCTCTTCTCATTAGCTGCAGTATTTCCTCTATATATCCGTCCACATGTGATAGGAACTTGTCCTCTGTCATGATCACCGTTTTTAGACAAGGGGCCGTTTTTTCGAAGTATTCTTCCCATTGTTCATCGCCCAATCTTCTTTCTCTTCATCATTCTCTTCAGGTTGGGGTTCTCTTGTCGCTTGTTCTTCCTTCTCCTTTTGTGCCTCTTCATCTATTTCTTTTGCCAAATACCCCATTCGTATGCCTTCATATGGTGCAACGTAACTCCAGTGTCCACACATTCATTTCCATAGTGCAGGTGTCCAGAACACTGCATTGGTTAGGTGTTTGTTTATCCGTGGTACTGCAATTCCCTCCACTTTCTTTTCCACCAATCTCTCTTCCATTATCTAATTCCTGCCTGCCCAGATTTCTTCTCCTACATATCTGGGGCCTCCCAAACCCCAATCTTGCTCTCTTGGTGCCTCTATCTGCACAGGCCAATCTTCCTTGGTGGCGTATCCGAGCATATCAATGGCTATAATGTGTTCCTTCTCTTTTCTCTCCTGATATATCTTTAGCTTAGATCCGTTGATTGCACTCGGTAGGGGTGATCCATCCAAGATCTTGAGTTTTATAGACCCATTGTCGCATATTTCTTTGATTTTGAACGGTCCTAACCACCTTACTCTGAACTTCCCTGGTTTGATCTCGTTACAGCCGTTATATTTCAAAACTAATTGTCCTGGGCGGAAGTTCATTCACCGGAGGTGTTTGTCATGCCAGTGCTTCCTTCTCCGTTGCATATTTTTCGTGACCCATTGTGCCATCACTCTCCGCTCATCCAGTTTGTTGAGTTCGTACAACCGTTCCTTCAAACTCTCTGTGTCTCCTAACCGGTTCTCTATGGCTATCCGTAGGCTGGGTACCATGTATTCCATTGGTACTACTGCTTCCTGGCCGTACATCAACTAGAAAGGTGTGTGTCGTGTCATTACTTTGTATGTCGTACGGTATGCCCATAGGACAGCTGGTAGCTGCTCTTCCCAATCCGCTTCCTCTACACCACATGACTTGTGGATGATTGCCACTAGTACCTTATTCGTAGATTATGCTTGGCCATTGGCTCATGGGTAGTACGGGCTAGATAGGTTGTGAAATATCCGGAACTCCGTTGTCATCAGTCGGATGACGTGATTCACAAAATGTCCTCCTCGATCACTCGTAATTTGGATTGGGATCCCGTACCGTGTCACTATTTGTTCGTAGATGAATCTGGCTATGCTCTGGGCTGTATTATCTGGCAATGCTCGTGCTTCAGCCCACTTTGTGAGATATTATGTCGCCACCACGATGTATCGGCACCGGTGTAGGTGACTCACTTTTAGTGGTCCAATAAAGTCCAATCCCCATCGCTCAAACAACTCCTGAGGCTGGGATGGATAGAGTGGCATAAATCCCGCTTCAAAGGTTTTCCCACTCTCTGGCAAGTATCACATCCTATCACCCACTCCCGTGCCTCTGTGTGCATCGTCGGCCACCATAGTCCTGCAAAAGAATTTTTCTCGCCATGGCATCTGGTCCCATATGTCCACCAGCCAAACCCTCATGTGCTTCCTTTAGTACCCCTGGTATTTCTTCTTCTATAACACATCTTTGGAGGATCTGGTCGGACCCATCTTGTATAGCAAGCCATTAATTAGCTGAAATGTTTTGCTTTTCAGTACGAGTTTTCTCCTCTTCGCCAGTGCCATTTCCTTGGGGAACGTGGATGTGGACAAGTATTCTCCGATTTTTTCGTACCATGACGGAAGTATTGCAATCTAAAAGAGGTGTGCATCGGGAAAGTCTTCGTTCATGCCTCCCTTCGCGGGTTCACCCGACCATATTCTTGACAACTGGTCGGCGATCACGTGACTCTTCCCCGGTCGTACTATGATAGTGAATGTGAACTCCTGAAGTAATAGCAACCACCTACTTACTCTGCCTTGGATTATAGGCTTGTTCACCAAATACATTAGGGCTTGATGGTCCACGTAGAAGGTGAATGGCGTTGCTAGCAAATAGTGCCTAAATTTCTGTACGGAGTACACCATCCCCAGTGCTTTGCGCTCGGTTGTACTGTAGTTCTTCTCTGCCTTCGAGAGTAGCCGACTAGCAAAGAATACTGGTTGGTCCAGCCTGTGTGCTCCAACTTGTGTGAGTGCTGCTCCTATGGCAAAGTTTGAGGCATCCACATGCACGTGGAATTCCTTGTCCCAGTCCGGGTACACCAGGATGGGTGAGCTGATCAGCCGTTCCTTTAGTTCCTTGAATGCTTTTTCTTGTTCTTCCATCCAAAGGAACGGTTGTCCCTTCCTTGTCAATAAGTCCAGCGGGTATGATACTTGTGCAAAATTCTTAATGAACCTCCAGTAGTACCCGACATTGCCGAGAAAGGACTTCACTCCTGTGACATTTTCCGGAGCCTCCATATGTACGATGACCCTTCTTTTGTCAGGATCGGTCTTTAGTCCGGCTTTGCATACAATATGACCTAGTAACTTTCCCTGTGGTACCATGAACCTGCATTTCTTTGGGTTCAATGCTAGACGTGTTGCTCAACATCTTTCAATGCATTCTCCAAGAGCCTTGAGATGTTTTTCCTTCTCACTGAAAATAGACCAGTCGTCTAAGAATGCCCTGAAATTACCCACCTACATCTTGTCAAATATATGTAAAATTATCCTTTGGAACATGGCCGGTGCGTTACACAACTCGAATGGCATCCAGTGGAAAGCGTATACTCCCTCTTCTACCACAAAAGTTGTTTTCAACTTGTCTTCTTCGGCAATACAAATTTAGTTATATCCGGAAAACCCATCCAAGAATGAGTACATTTCATGCACAGCGACCTCCTCCAAAATGGTGTCGATGAAGGGAATTGGAAACGGGTCCTTCATTGTTACTGCGTTCAAACATCGGAAGTCGACACATATCCGGATTTGCTTCGATTCTTTCTTTAAGGAAATGACAATTGGTGACACCCATTCGCTCACATTTACTTTGAAAATGATGCCCGCCTCCAACATCTTCTCTATCTCCTCTTGTACTTTCGCAGCATAGTTCTTGTTCATCCTATACGGTCTCTTCCGTACGGGTTGGGCTCCTGGTACGAGCAGAATCCTATGCATGCACAGCTCCGGTGGTACTCCCTTCAAATCCTTGTACGTCCAAGCGAAGGTGTCCTTGTACTCCATGAATATTTTAAATGTCGCCACCTTCAGTACGAGGTCCCAATCATCACCGACGAGGATCTCCCTAGGCTTCTCTTGTTCTCCTAGATTCACCCTTTTGATTGTCGTTTCCTCGTACTTGATGGGTTTATCTTGTTCAAGCTTATGGGTTGGCGTCTCGTCCAGCTCTGCCCTGCCTTCCTTATATTCGCCATATTCTGGCAGGAATGCCTCACTGGCGAAGCCCTTATCTTCACATTTTTCTCCTTCCTCAATCTGCAGCATGTTGCACTCTGGGTGGAAGACTTTGTAATCCTCCATCTGCCAGTGAAATAACCCGTTCAGTGAACTGGTTTCATCTTCTGAACAACTTCCAATTTCTAGAATGCCTTCCTCATTTGGCTCCATGGTTCCCCTTTCTTCATCGCCATCTGATCCCTCGTCAGATTCTGAGGACGCCAAGTCCTCACTGACCGCCCGATTCTTCAAATCAATGATATACTTCTTCCCATGGCTCTCGATGGAGAGGGTATTCTTCTTCTAGTTGTGGTTCGCCTTGGCGGCAATTAGCCATCCGCGTCCAAGTAGTGCATCGTACGCTTTTCTCTCTAGTGGAATGACAACAAAATTCAATAGGAATTGTTGCGTACCTATCACCACTTTTTGTGCCATCAACGTACCGATTGGTTTGATATTATGTTGATTGGCACCCACCAGTTGAAATGTCGGCAGCCAGAGTGTGGGTTTCCCGAGGCTTTTCCATGTATCCTCAGGTAGTACGTTAACTCCCGATCCTCCGTCGACGATGGTATTAGAGAGTTTCATCCCCAGGATTTCCATCGCTACGACGGCCGGTTTCCTGCCGCCGCTTATTGCGAGTAGCGTTGGATCCGTGGTTGCTCTTGTTGGTTCTCTGGTGTCTTTGCTCGGACCCATTTGAGTATTATCTGTCATGATATTTGTGAGTGCTACTCTTAGTTGCGGCATGGTTTGCAGAAGGTCTATCACCTTGACTGGTATAGTTGTGTGAAGTACTTGTCGTACAATGTTCTTTTCCAACTCTGACTGCAACGGTGTACTATCCGCTTTGGTAGTTCTCCGTTCATTTGCCATTGCTTCTTCTACTTCCGCCCTGGCTTCTCGAAGTCGTTCTTTCTCCGTACGGGGGTCCAGGTAGTTAGCCTTCTTTGTCTGCGCCCTTGTAAGTGCCAGGACTTCTTCGTTGGCTACCTCCAGTATGTTGATACCTTTCTGCTTGGGACAATCAGTGTCTTCGTGATCGCCTGGGCCGCACCACTTGCACAGCTTCCCTCCGACGCCTTGGCCGCTCTGGCATTCCCTGGCAAAGTGGCCCCATTCGCTACATCTCCGGTATTGGATCATGGGCCGACCTTTGCTGTCATATTGGATTTTGCTTCTTGGTGTGGTGTTTCTCCAATTGTTGTGATAGCCGCCCGAGGATGCGTTGTTATTCTGATGCTTCGGTGGTGTGGTCAGCGGGGTAGATTGTTCCCCTTGTGTGAAGAACACCTGTGCACTCTGTGTTTTCAAATTGTACGGGCATTCCTTGACGAAGTGTCCCATAACTTGGCAGATGTCACAGAACATCTTCTTTGAGCAGTTTGCTTTTGTATGGCCTTCCATTTTACATTTCGTACACCGTAGTTCGGTTGGTTCCTTAGATCCTTCCTTGTTTGCTTTTAGCTCTTTCATCATTCTTAGCATGTCGCGATGAAGTGCTTGTACAGTTTTTGATTCATCCCCGCTTTCCCCCGCGCTTTCTTCATCATCATGCTTCTTTCCTCTAGAGGATGTCTTGTTCTCGCTTTCAATATCCATCGCACGGTTGTATGCTTCAGTGTAGGAGGACGAAGGTACTACCTTCATGTTCTTACGTAGCAAGGGAAGCAGCCCTTCGATAAACCATCTCTTCTTTAACCCATCTGCTGGCTATGATTCTAGTTTCCCCAACAGGTCTTTTAATTTCCAGTTGTAGGTTCGTACGCTTTCGTTCTTCCCTTGTTTGGTGTTGTAAATCTCAGCCACAATTTCACTGCCATCTCTCAACAGTTTGAATTCTTCTTGAAATGCCTGCTTCAACACCCTCCATGAGGCTTTCTGTACTCGGTCCAACTCCGAGTACCAATCAATGGCACTATCTCAGAGTGTCGCCGGAAATGCTTTCAACCAGTTATCCTGGTCATCTTCTCCACTCGCTATCCAAATTGTCTCGCATGTTTTGCAATGTCAAACTGGATCCTCTGACCCATTCCCCGTAAACTTCGGCAGCTTCTGTCATTCTAGAGTCATCATCCTTCCCCGCTGTCCTCTTTGTATATTGGATCCGTCTAGACCGGTTTCCTCATTACGTTCTGGTGCATCACTTGCACTCTCGGCCACGTACGAGTCACTTTCCTGTCCTCCGTCAGCATCCTCTACACCTTGAGTTTCCTGGGTCCCACTTCGGTGCTCCCTCTGCCAAGGGGTCTTGGGCTCAGATCTCCCTGTCCTCAACCCTTCGTCGTCGTCCGATATGGACAACTCCTGAAAGCGTTGGATACTGTTCTCAAGTTCACCACTCAAGTCTTCCTCATTTTCTTGGTTTTTATGTTTTTCTACGTATGGGGTGACGAATGGTTCCTCGTCCCTTTCTTCCACAAAGTGTTGATGTGCTTTACTAGATCTCAGCCGTCGGTTTTCTTGCTCTTGTATTCTTAATGATCGTCCCTTTCTTCCACAGAGTGTTGATGTGCTTTACTAAATCTCAGCCGCCGGTTTTCTTGCTCTTGTATTCTTAATGATCGTCGAATTCTTTCCTCCTCCGCTTCGTGCCCGAACGGTACTCGGTTCTTGTCCTTGTTCGGTCGTACAGGCATTTACAGGTCTTTCACGCGATCATTGTTGGTTGCCAGGGGTACGTCTCAGACTAGTATCCCTTTCTTCCTCTGCCCGTTTGGTTCGTTCTTCGTACCGCTGCAAGATTTGTTGCCTTCAGCGTTCTTGTTCCTCCTCCGCCCGAAGTTCTTGTAGGATGATGGAATGACGAGCCAACAATCTTGGCATGCAGTGGAGAAGGTGATCAACCTCGTCGTTTACTTCGAGGCGATCCCAAATAACTGCCTCAGGGACTTCTCGTCGGAGGGCTTGCCTTCGTATGTGGTCTTGGAGGGATATGTTCCAGAGATTTTTCAAATCCTGTGTCAAGTCGTCCTCTCTTTCTTCATTCGTTGCTATGGGTTCGTCCGTTGGTCGGCCCATTACGCTGCCATTACACGGAGTGCTTCCCTGGTCTGCTTAGGCAACGGCGCCAAATGTTTACTCGAACAGTTAACTTCAACGTATGCAAAGAGTAAACGGAAATAGTTATCAAAGCACACAATATTCTAGCAGGTAAAACATGAGATCATCACTATTATCTTTATTTCTTCACATATGTTCAGTACAGATAATTACTAACCATTCTATCGACAATCCCCTATGGACTCCATGATCCCGATACATATAGCGGTGAGGTTGGTTGAGTACCAACCATAGCGGCGCTTCATTACAATAATTAACCTTTCGGGAACTAGTCTCCGAACTACTGACTAATTAAGATAAAACATCCAACTAATTGCCAACTAACTTATTCATTTTATTCTTGGCCAACTAATTACATTACGGCCAACTACAATAAGGATGACAAATATCTTATCCACAAAGGAAAAATATCTAAAGTCAACATGACTTCATTAAAGAAGACTCCTAAAGTTTATCCTAAAAGCTAATTGACCATTACAATATAAAACATTACTTTAATACCCTCCCTTAATGGTCATTCTACTAACTAAACCAAGCTTATCTTAAAACTAAACCAAGCTTATCTTGAAATTTTACAAATTTGTCAAGATCCAAAGGCTTGGTAAGGATGTTTGCAATTTTAAATTCAGAAGGACAAAATTGCAACATTACCGATCCATCTTCAACAAGTTGCCCAATGAAATGACAATGAAGCTCCACATCTTTGGTACGCTTGTGGAAGACTTGAATCTTGGCAAGCTTTAGCACCCCTTGGCTGTCACAAAACAAGGGTGAATGCCCCATTTGAAACATTTGCATGTATGAAAGCATCCTCCGAAGCCATATTGCCTCACATGTTGCTTTGATGGTTCCTCAATACTCTGCTTCAATCGAGGAAAGAGCTACTGCCTGCTACTTCTTACTGGTCCATGTGACTACACTTGTACCAAGACTAAAACATATCCAAAAGTGGATTTTTTGTTGTCAACAAAACCTGCCCAATCTAAATCTATGAACCCAACCAGCCTAGGATCTTTGCTTCTGCTATACAAAATGCCAAAGTCAAGTGTCCCTTTCACATATCTCAGTACCAGCTTCGCTGCAACCCAATGTTCTACCTTTGGGGCTGTCATAAAACAGGAAATGTAACTCACAGCATAACTCAAATCAGGTCTAGTGGTTGTAAGATAGATAAGGCTTCCCACTAGTTGTCTGAATGCCAACTCATTGATCACTTTAGAGTTGGTTTTGGCTTAAAGCTTCAACCCTTTCTCCATAGGTGTAGATGAGATTTTGCAATCTATCATTTTGAACTTGTCTAGCAAACTCTGGGCATATTTAGACTGAGAAATAAAAATACCACCATCTGTCTGCCAAACCTCTATACCTAGTCAATAATGTAGGAGGCCTAAGTCTGTCATGTCAAAAGCCTTACAACAATACATTTGATTTCTTCAAACAAATGTGCCTCACTACCTGTAATGATGATATCATCCACATAAATGACCAAAAGGATGATTTCATTGCCTATGCTTTTGACGTATAAATTTAGATCTGAAGGACTTCGCTAGAATCCCTGTTGATCCAAAATTCCAAATACTTATCAATCTTTACGCACCATGCCTTAGGTGCTTGCTTCAGGCCATAAAGAGCCTTCGTCAATCTGCATACCTAATGCTCCTTTCCTCCAACCTAAAAACCTTGAGGTCGAGTCATGTACACTTCTTCCTCTAAGTCACCATCGAGGAAGGCACTCTTCACGTCCATTTGATGGACTTTCCAGCCAACCTATGCTTCCATGGCTAGAACTAACGAAATGGTGCTCATTTTTACTAAGTTACCGGTTCGGGTTCGGGTTCGGGGACGGGTTCGAGTATGAGAACCCGGTACGTGGGTACGTGAAATTTTCTTTTAGGGGTTTGGGTACGTATGGGTACGTGTATATATATGTATTATATATACAAAAAGAAAAAAAAGAGAAATATACAGAATTGTAAAACTAAATCATTTCATAGTATGATACTTGATCATTGATCAACGCCAAATGCCAAAGATAAATATTAAATGTCAATTGATAGTTATATTTGACTGATTTGAAAGCAAATTGAGTACAAAATGGCATCCTCATGTGGAATGCATTGATGTTGATATTCTTAAACAAAATGAAAATAGAAAATTGTTTTTGTAAAACTAAAAGTAAATACTATATTAATATATTTTACAAATTTACATCTTCCTCTTTCCCATAAAAATGAGGTGCGGCATGGAGTTTTGTATGGTTTCAAAAGCCTTAAATGCGATATTATAGATGAAGACTTGTAGAAAAACTATGGAAACTTGGACTTGGAAAGTACCAATTAAATTCAATGGGAGTTTGAGGGCAATGTCTCCAATGGGAGATGACAGGCATCGAAATCGAGGGAAAGTCAGGGGTCGAAGTAACGAACGGCATCTCAAAGTGGAAACCATACAAAACTCCATGGCGCACCTCATATTAATAATAATAATTAAAAAAAAAATGTTTTTATAAGTTCTGGGCCGTGGGTTCTTCGAGGTACGCCTGAGTACATGCCTTGTACCTTCGGGTCCATGCACCAATTGATTGGGTGTGCCCTAGGTACGCACAGGGTGCACGACCAAGCCTGTGGGTTCGCGCACCCTGTGCATACCCAGGGCGCACCCGCAAGCGAACCCGTACCGGGTATGAACCCGGACCGGGTTCGAGGCCTCCGGGTGCGAATCCAGTAACCTTGCATTTTTACTATAGGAGCAAAGGTTTCCTCATAATCAATACCTTCTCTCTGTGAGAACCCTTTCGCCACCAATTGTGCTTTGTACTTGTCAAGTGTACCATCAGCTTTCTACTTGAGTTTGTACACCCATTTGCAGCCAATGGGTTTCTTCCCTGGTGAAAAATCTGAAATATCCCAAGTCTTATTTTTCATAGAACTTTGATGTTTGGTTTCCATGGCCTTTTCCCATTCAGGTTTATCTTTTGCCTTAGCAAACACCTGTGGCTCATACACTCCCTGAATATTAGCCATAAGAGCAAAGTTAATTGTGTTTTGCTTGCTCTTGCCTCTAGATGAACAACCCTTGACCATTTCTTCATCTCAAACATCACCAATGAGTTTTTGCCGCCACTTAGGTCTCTTTGTAGAAACCCCTTCATCCAAATCAGAGCGGTCATCATGACTTGGGCTCCCTATTTTTGTGTCATCTGTATGCTGATCCAAGTTATCATCAATAAAAATTGGGTCTATTTCCTCATGCTATGAATCCCTCCCTTCAAGTGGAGCTTCTTGAAGTTGAATACCTGAATCCTAAGCAAGAATAGGCTGGTTATTGATAATCTGGATCTCAGAAGATGTCGGAAAGGGCCCTGCCTCCACATCAATCACAACATCTCTACTGAAAGTCAAGCAGTCACTGTCAATGTCACTCAACCTGTAGGCCTTATGATTGTCACCATACCCTGCAAGCATCAATTTTTCACTCTTAGGATCTAGCTTGGATCGCTTTTCATATAGAATCCAAACATATGCAATAGAACCAAAAACCTTAAGATGACTACCTATCGGTTTCCTCCCAAACTATGCTTCCTCTAGGATCTGATGAGTTCTCACAGCACTTTGACAAAACTCACAAAAAGATAACTCAAATATGATATAAAAGACATTCCTGACATGAAACTTATTAACAGGTAAAATTGTCACAAAGATTTTTTTATCCAGATTCAACATAGAACCCTTTATTGTGCATCTAATAAGACATTAAAAACGTTCTGTATATTTATTTATTATTCTGGGGTCATGCTCCTTCATACCTAGTTATTACATCATGGATAAAGAAACTCTGAGACATGAAACAGGGTGTAGTTAACATATATTCTTCGTAAGAGATAATATTTAGTCTATCTAATATGTGAATAGGGAAAATTGCCAGCTCTACCAAAGAGTTTAGACTATTGCTGGAGATTTGATTTATCCCAATTCTTAAGAGGTTTGATTCTGATCATTATTTCATGTATAAGCATTCTCATCCTCTACAGATTGATTTTCTGTAGCAGGAAAACCTGACAGAAATACTATCAAACATAAGGGCAAGCAATTCAGAACTATTGTTGAAAGAAACAAAAGAAGCAAGAATTTATAGACAACAGATCAAGGTCTTTTAGTGAAATTGAATCTAAGAGATTTTATAACAATAGTTTTTTATAATCTTCCCTTTGCCAGACCAATAAAAATAATGTGCAAACTTCCTTTAACCTAGAAAGAAAAAGACAGCTTTATCATGGATCATCACTTAAGAATCGTGGTCCACATATGCACTTGGAAACAAATAAAAGAATTTTTTTCCTTTGCATAAACTGTCAGGGCAAACAATCAGCATAACCCACTAAATTTTCAAAACCTCCTTTAGCATCATACATGCATATATTATTATATAGGAAGAATGATCCATTTTACATTTTACTTTTCATCTCTCTTAACATTTGAGCTTAACAAGTATCAACTACAATATATGTTCTTCACATTTATCTATTTCACCTTTAAAATGCTTCAACAAATATATTTTGCTCATTACAAATTCATGAATGCAATTTTACTATTGTTTTCGGATGTGGCAATTTTTTTGTAAATTATTTAGCATATGTGCAGTTTGTGTCATTCATTGTAATATATAACAATGCATTGCCAGCTGCTAGCACAGCTAAAAACAAGAAAACAAACAATTCTATAGTAATGTTTCCAAAACACAAAACTGCCTAAGAACGACAGTAATCGCCTTACTTCTATCATCTGACGAAATCCTCCAGATACTAGATAAACATCAACACCCTTGGCCTTCAGGTTCTGCACCAAGTCTTGTATACCTGGATTGAGACTGCATGAAAAAAGGATGACTATTGTTATAAAAGTATATAGTGTGTTGTCTCTTTAGAACTTAGGAGGATTTTCAGGCATAGAAAATCAAGGAGTCCTGATGAAGAGGAGAGGAAATTAAAAATGCCATTACTTGAAGTATCAAAATTATAACAAAACCATATACATACTTAAATTCAAAAGTGCACACAGGAGCTATTTACTAGGTCACTTTTCCAAAATTTAAATTAATAGAGTGGCCTCGAACCTTAAAAATTTAAACAAAGATCACCTCCATCAAGGATAACTAGGCATTAATAACAAGACAGCATGAAGAACAAAGAACAGCTGATTTAATATTGAAATAGGCCAATGTTAGTTAAGGAAACAGCTACAAACCCTAAGAAAAAACCAACTTGCAAGGGAAGCAGAAATCATATCTATAGCAAAAAACTGTTGGTGTGAATTCTACTTATCCAATTTCCTTTTGGGACTTTTTCACACTGACTTAATCTAGTTAAGTTTACTAATAGAATTTACTTTTTATGTCTCACATTATAGGATTAAGACACCTGTCATAAGATTAACACACATGTTATCATCTTAGTTTGTCCTATATCGCACCCTTTCCTATATATATAAGGGATGTCTCACTTTAGCGTAAATTTTGTAGTGTAATCAATCTTGTATGCATTGATCATTTTTGGCAAATATAGCATAATCATTGCTTCTCCCTAGTGTAGAAGGTAATTGGTGATGTAGGTATTTTTGGCTTCTATGAACCCTTGTGGTTTCTCTTACATTGTAGCAAAGTTTCAAATCTGCCAACCCTTCTCATTTGGGAGTTTTCCACCAAGAATTTTCATACCAACAAAAACAAGCTAACCGAGAAAGAAAAACTATACAGCAACAATCACGTCAACCCTGACTTGTGACTGCTATAATCATTGTTAGATTGTCTTGCACAAGTATATCAACTAAGGTGCACGTTTCACACATTCAAGCATGCTTTATCTTCAACAAATGCACCTAATTATCTATCACAGATTCTTGTCTTTATATGACAATTGTTAGCCTCAAGCTATTTTAGTTTGAAGAATAAGCAATCTTTCTTCATGCAAAAGGTATACCCAACAATGCTAAGTCAAGTGAGTAAAGGTATAAAGGTATAGACATTACCTTCAGCTTCTTGAATGCCCTTGGTCACAGATACCTTTCATGGACACCTGTGATAGCATTCAAACATTACCCATGCATAAAGAAGTTATACGATGTCCATTGCCACGTAGCAGCATTACTCGGGATTGAGATTGACTTGGCAAACCAAAAATAATTGTAATCCAATTCCTCGGGATTTAATAAGGAAAAAAATCAGGAAATTAAAAAAATATGCTGAAAAATCTATAAAAATTGGAAAAAATGTTATTTTTTAGAATTTCATGTGAAATAAAATGCATAGAGAAAGAAAGTGAAGCAAATTAAGACTCTAAGACATGATTTATGGAATATGCTCATTAACTTTTTTTATTTCAATGCATAGTACATAATTTGTTTCTTGCCTTCTTCCAAAGTTCGTACCTAGAAATCAATTACAACTTTAAACTAACTAGAAATAATAATATAGTTTTACAAAATACAAAGTAACAAAAAAAAAAAAAGTAAAAGCCTAAGAGGCTACAATCCACTAGAACACAATAGAACATGATGTTGAAGCTCTGGTGTCTAAGCTCTTCTACACTTGATTGCAGTCATGTTCATCAACAACCTAATCCAAGATGGCCAACTCCTCATCATCAAAAAATGGCTCCTCAAAGTTTGTGATCCATTGTGAGTCTAGACCAATGTCATCAAGGTCAATTGGTTGATCATCCTTGATATTTCCTAATATTATCAAGGCATTACTTTGTGACATATGAGTATGCATTATTCAAGAATTTAAATTTATCTACAATTTACAATTTACAACAATGACTAGAATTTAACAGTTTAACTAAGTTTTCTTACCTTGAATTTTCTTGAGACATAGGTGAAGCTGTCCTGAATGAACACCAAATTCTTCATCTGCTTTTGAGTCAAAAAATTACAAATCTTGGAGTGTATGTGCTCACAGTCACACACCAAGAATGCTCACAAGCGGAAGAATCGCAAGGCTAGCTGAATATGTGCATCACCATCCATCATAGGGTTTGGCTTCCTTGCTAAAAAAATCCCACCATTACCCTGAATAAAACCAAATTTATCATTATTCTATGATCTAATTAATATCTGATGATGTGAAAACGAGTGGAGAAAGGTTTGTTGATTCATCTCTCTAATGTCTGAACCTAGTTTCTTGGATTTTTCTTTGTTCCTAATGGGCTCAATTAGAGGGGATCGGCACCGCCACAACCCGCTTCCCTCCCGCCCCCCACCAAAAAAGGCTTTCTCCTACCATCAGCCATTGGCTGGTCCAAAACCTAAGTCTGAAGAAAGAAGATTGCTGCTACAGGAACAAAGAAGATCAATGTGGACATCATTGTGAGCAACAAGTGTATTCCAGCCACAAAAGAAAGTCCAGTGCTCAATCTAGACATAGGTGAGTTCACAAAGATTGTCTCCTCCCTACACCAAAGCAGTATTTTGGGAGTACAACTTCCTTTAGAGGAGTTGAATGTTTGGGTTAAGAAAAATTGGACACCAAATGGAGAATAAAGGAGAAGAAATGTCCAGAAAGCAAGAAAAAATATCTCATACCCAAGATGCAGAGGCCCATGTGGCTTTGATACAAAACAAAGAGAGAAACAAAGAATCAAGCTCAGACCAAGGCAACAGACCCATCAACAAAGCACAAGAGGAATGACAAGAAAAAGAGACTTCAAAATTTCTAAAGTGGGTAAACAATCCAAACAAGACTTCATCCAAAATGTTGCTATGGTAAACATAGCAGCAAGAAATCAATCTCGACCAACTATAGGACATCTTGGCAAGCCATCCTATTAGGTATTGAAGAGGACCATTTTCCAAGAAGGGTTCTCTTCAAATTTGAGATGATATGATTGGAACACCGTAAGCTCAGCGGCTTTGTTTTGGAATGCTAGAATTCCATCTTGCACTAAAATGTTCTTGTTTGCTCAAAAACTTAAAAAATCTTAAA